>JAXIVJ010003876.1:80000-85000 GCA_036785665.1 Chirona hameri | reverse complement strand
ACTAATCCCTTCTCTGTAAAGTATTTATCTAATCTAATTTTGAAGGAAGCAAGTGTCACTGCATCAGCGACATCCCCTGGTAGCATATTCCAATGTCCTACAACCCTTCTACTGAAAAATGACTGTCGTAGCCTAGTCCTACTTTGTTTCATAATGAGTTTATGCTGATGACCTCTACCTCGATTTTCCCTATTGAACTCAAGACATACCCTTTAAATATCCAGAATGCTGACTATTACAAATTTGAAGACTTCAATTAGATCTCCTCTTAGCCTTCTATATCTAAGTGAAAACATACCCAATTTCCTTAATCTATCTTCATAAGGTAAACTACCAAGACAATTAATCATTTTTGTTGCCCTTTTTTGAACTCTTTCTAACAACCAGCAATCTTTCTCATATGTTGGAGACCAGGCTTGTACACAATACTCCAAATGTGGTCTAACGTATGCACAATACAGTTTTGTTATTACCTTTTCACTCTTGTAGGAAACATTTCTGTTAATGGCCCCTAGCATTCTAAGTGCCTTTTTCCTAGCTTCTACAACCTGGTCTGACGCTGGATAGTCTATTGTTTACCACGACACCTAAATCTGTTTCCTTTTCAATCTGCTCCAATTTCTTCCCACCCATTTCATACCTATGTTTACTGCTAACCCGTCCAGCGTGCATAATCTTACATTTACTCAAATTGAATTTCATCTGCCATGCTTCAGACCACTCAACTAGCTTGTCCAGATCTGATTGAAAAACATCCTGATCATGTTTTCCCTCTAATAATCCTGACAACTTTTAGATCGTCTGCAAATTTCAAGACTTTGCTGTCTATACTGTTCTCAATTGCATTCACAAATATTATAAAAAGCAATGGGCCCAGGACTGAGCCCTGTGGAACCCCACTGAGAACCTCCTTCATTGTGATTGGCACCCATTCAATATAACCCTTTGCTGGCGTCCTGAAAGCCACGTTTCTATCCAATCCAGAATCTTGCCCCTGATCCCATGAATTTTAAGTTGCAACCCCAGTCTTGTATGGGGGACTTTGTCAAATGCTTTACTGAAATCAAGAAAAGCTACATCCAGCTGTTTACCCTGATCAACGCTATCTGTTGCAAACATCCAAAAACTCCAGAAGATTAGTTAAACAAGAACGGCCCTTCCTAAAGCCATGCTGTGTATCTTTGATGAGTTCATTTTGCTCCAAGAATTCAACAATCTTATCTTTGATGATTGATTCAAGCACCTTGCAGACTAATGAGGTCAGACTAACTGGTCTATAGTTTTCCTCTTTACTTCTATCTCCCTTTTTATGAATAGGAACAACTTTGCTCTTTTCCAATCAAGTGGAATTTTACTATCTGCAAGTGATTTAGAAAATATTATGGCTAATGGAACCGACAACTCCCTTTCAGATTCTCTTAAAAGTCTAGCATGGATTTCATCAAGGTCCTTCTGCCTTGTTAGGCCTTACTTTCTTTAGATATTCTAGAACAAGTTCACTACTTATGCCACCTAGCTCTCCTATAGTCTCCTCTGTCTCTAGCTCAGGCTGAAGTGCTGCAATACTACTCTGGTCCTCGATAGTAAAGACAGATTGAAACTGATCATTAAGCACTTCAACCATTTCACTGTCCTTGCTAACTAACACATCATCTACCTTAAATGGACCTATATTTTTGGAAACTGTACTTAACTTATAAAAACTGAAGAACTTCTTACTATCTGCATTACAATGTCTAGCTAAATCAAGTTCCTTTGCCCTTTTAGCTGCTCTGACCTTTTTTCTTAACTGAATTTCTTGCATCTGGTAGGCCTTCTGATTTATATCTAGTGAAGATCCCTTCAAAATGCCAAATGCACTTCTTTCTAGCTTGTATAGCACTCCTTACTTCTGGGGTAAGCCAAACTAGATTGCCCTTGGTTCTGTTACGTTTGTGCCTGAGGGGTATATGCCGATTTTGAATTTGGCTTAATCTAGCTTTGAAAACATTCCAGGCCTCACATGCATCTAAACCTGCCAACTCAACGTTCCATTTTATCTGTGCGAGGTCATTTCTAATACCATCAAAAATCAGCCCGGCTGAAGTTTGGAACCATAATAAGGTTATCTTTGGGCCTCATTTCTGATGAGATATTGAATTTAACCATATTGTGATCACTGGTTCCTAGACCTGCACAAATACTTATGTCACTAACTAGATCACTGTTGTCTGAGAATACAAGGTCTAGAATGGAGCAATGTCTGGTTGGCTCTGTTACAACCAGACATTGCTATATATATGTCTATATTATATAGACATATATATATAGTCTATATGTGTATATGTGTATATGTGTATATGTGTATATGTGTTATATGTGTATATGTGTATATGTGTATATGTGTATATGTGTATATGTGTATATGTGTATATGTTGTGTGTGTTGTGTGTGTTGTGTGTGTTGTGTGTGTTTGTGTGTGTTGTGTGTGTGTTGGTTGTGTATATATGTCTATATATATATGTCTATAATATATATGTCTATATATAATGTCTATATATATGTCTATATATATGTCCTATTATATAATGTCTATATATATGTCTATATATATGTCTTATATATGTCTATATATATGTCTATATATATGTCTATATATATGTCTATATATATGTCATATATATATGTCTATATATATGTCTATATATATGTCTATAATATATGTCTATATATATGTCTATATATATGTCTATATATATGTCTATATTCTATATATATATGTCTATATATATGTCTTATATATGTCTATATATATGTCTATATATATGTCTATATATATGTCTATATATATGTCTATATATATGTCTATATATAAGTCTATATATATATCTATAGTATATATAATATATGTCTATATATATAATATGTCCTATATATATATGTCTATATATATATATATGTCTATATATATATATGTCTATATATATATATGGTCTATATATATATATATGTCTATATATATATATATGTCTATATATATATATATATGTCTATATATATATGTCTATATATATATATATGTCTATATATATATATGTCTATATATATATATGTCTATATATATATATAGTCTATATATATATATGTCTATATATATATATGTCTATATATATATATGTCTATATATATATGTCTATATATATATATGTCTATATATATATATGTCTATATATATATGTCTATATATATATGTCTATATATATATATGTCTATATATATATATGTCTATATATATATATGTCTATATATATATATGTTCTATATATATATGTCTATATATATATATGTCTATATATATATATATGTCTATATATATATGTCTATATATATATGTCTATATATATATATGTCTATATATATATATGTCTATATATATATATGTCTATATATATATATATATGTCTATATATATATATGTCTATATTATATATATATGTCTATATATATATATGTCTAATATATATATATGTCTATATATATATATATATATTTCTATTATATCTATATATATATATATGTCTATATATATATATATATGTCTATATATATATGTCTATATATATATATGTCTATATATATATATGTCTATATATATATATATGTCTATATATATATATATGTCTATATATATATATATGTCTATATATATATAATGTCTATATATATATATATATATGTCTATATATATATATGTCTATATATATATATATGTCTATATATATATATGTCTATATATATATGTCTATATATATATGTCCTATATATAATATGTCTATATATATATGTCTATATATATATGTCTATATATATATATGTCTATATATATATGTCTATATTATATGTCTATATATATATGTCTATATATATATGTCTATATATATATATATGTCTATATATATATATGTCTATATGTATATGTCTATATATATATGTCTATATATATATATATAATATATATATGTCTATATATATATATGTCTATATATATATGTCTATATATATATATATATGTCTATATATATATATTGTCTACTATATATATATGTCTATATATATATGTCTATATATATATATATATGTCTATATATATATATATATATATGTCTATATATATATATATATATATATATATGTATATATATATATATATATGTCTATATATATATGTCTATATATATATATATATATATATATGTCTATATATATATATATATATATGTATATATATATATATATAGTCTATATATATATATATGTCTATATATATATATATATATATGTCTATTATATATATATATATATATATATATATATATATATATATATATATATATATATATGTCTATATATATATATATATATATATATATATATGTCTATATATATATATATATATATATGTCTATATATAATATATATGTCTATATATATATATATAGGTCTATATATATATATATATATATGTTCTATATATATATATATGTCTATATATATATATGTCTATATATATACTATGTCTATATATATATATATGTCTATATATATATATATATGTCTATATATGTCTATATATATATATATGTCTATATATATATATGTCTATATATATATATATGTCTATATATATATATGTCTATATATATATGTCTATATATATATGTCTATATATATATATATGTCTATATATATATATGTCTATATATATATATATGTCTATATATATATATATATCTATATATATATATATGTCTATATATATATATATGTCTATATATATATATATGTCTATATATATATATATATATATGTCTATATATATATATATATGTCTAATATATATATATATATGTCTATATATATATATATGTATATATATATATGTCTATATATATATATATATGTCTATATATATATATATAGTCTATATATATATATTATGTCTATATATGATATATTGTCTA
>JAXIVJ010003876.1:2500-77500 GCA_036785665.1 Chirona hameri | reverse complement strand
TATATGTCTATATATATATATATGTCTATATATATATGTCTATATATATATGTCTATATATATATGTCTATATATATATGTCTATATATATATGTCTATATATATATGTCTATATATATATGTCTATATATATATGTCTATATATATATGTCTATATATATATGTCTATATATATATGTCTATATATATATGTCTATATATATATGTCTATATATATATGTCTATATATATATGTCTATATATATATGTCTATATATATATGTCTATATATATATGTCTATATATATATGTCTTATAATATATGTCTATATATATATGTCTATATATATATGTCTATATATATATTGTCTATATATATATGTCTATATATATATATGTCTATATATATATGTCTATATATATATGTCTATATATATATATATGTCTATATATATATGTCTATATATATGTCTATATATATATATATGTCTATATATATATATGTCTATATATATATGTCTATTATATATGTCTATATATATATATGTCTATATATATATATATGTCTATATATATGTCTATATATATGTCTATATATATGTCTATATATATGTCTATATATATGTCTATATATATGTCTATATATATGTCTATATATATGTCTATATATATGTCTATATATATGTCTATATATATGTCTATATATATGTCTATATATATGTCTATATATATGTCTATATATATGTCTATATATATGTCTATATATATGTCTATATATATGTCTATATATATATGTCTATATGTGTGTGTGTGTATGTGTATGTATGCATATATGTATGCATATATGTATATATATGTGTATATATGTGTATATGTATGCATATGTGTATGTGTATATGTGTATATGTGTATATGTGTATATGTGTATATATGAACATAAATATAAAGGAGGATGCGAAGAAAGAGGTAATAATCCAGAACTAAGGGCAGGTCAATCGAGTGAAGTCTGTGTAAGTCCTGCAAAGAAGCGGGGAAGACTTAAATGACGCAAAAGAGAGCCTGATCTCATGGAGCTGCAGCGACAGATGCTGGCAAAGCAATGGAAAATAAACTGAAGATCTATCTGAAATTTGTTATGCTCGTTGTATCACTAGTTTAAACTGTAAAGCGCTCAATGAGAATAAAACGTCGGTTGTTCAATTATTGAAATATGTTTTCATGACGGTTACAGCTCAAATGGCAACCCGCTCTTTCTCTTTAACCTTGTTCAAGACGGTTTGACAGCAATTCATCATGATGCTGTTGATATT
Source organism: Chirona hameri (assembly GCA_036785665.1). Taxonomy (NCBI): domain Eukaryota; kingdom Metazoa; phylum Arthropoda; class Thecostraca; order Balanomorpha; family Balanidae; genus Chirona; species Chirona hameri. The sequence continues at coordinate 76,211 of JAXIVJ010003876.1, read as the reverse complement.
TGTTGATTACTGTAGCTCTGAATTCATAAGACCAGTAAAACGCCTTTTTGGGCGATGACCGAGCGAGCGCGCTCTGGTAAAGCTAAAACAGGTTTGAAATATGAAACGGTAAGGGAGCATACGTGGTAGTACCACAGTCCATTTTAGTCCTCCAGAAAAATTGCCAGGCCTCAAGGCATGCCAACATAAAAATTAAGTTTTATTAAATTGTTCATTGATCTCCTTTCAATCCGCCAAAAAGGGAGTGCGTCCTGAGCGCTGCATGCTTCAGCGTAGAAATCAATGTTTAGAATAATACAGCCATTTTTTATCAAGAATCATTTTAGCAAGAGGCCTGTTCGGCATCTAAGATTATTCGACTGCGCATGCGCAGTAAGGCGCACTGAGCCTGGGCGGAGGCTAACTGGTGAATGACGTCAGAAACTATGACGTCATCTCCCGTCATACTCCTCAGATTGTCTAAGCCAAACAAATTATGGATGTGCCCGATTTTGGAATACAATTTCGACGATATCGGCGCCGGCGACAAAATAAGGGGGCACATATCGCGGAAACTGGTGGATTTTGAGAAGATGAAGTTGAAACAACTCACCTCATCGGCTGATGATCACGGTCTTCGTTGACGTGATTCATGACAACGTCCTCATCGCTACTTGCTTGGTCTTCCATTAAAGCATTGCTGATTATTTCAAACGTATAGGAAATAGTTCACCTTGAAATTTTTTTACCCAACACGATTTGATTATATATTTTAACACAATTTCTTTTTATATTGTCAAAAATGGCCTTATATCGCGCCGATTCAGGACAGAAGGCCGTAAATTTGTATTGTTTATCAAAACTATATGCATACTCTCTGAGTCAGAGTCCTGACGTCACGCGAATGTACAAAATGGTTCAGCCAATCAGATTCGAAAGTAGTCGCGTAAAGATAGACTCGCATTGGAGATGTGCCAACCGGCGGCCGGCGATCGCTTGCTAGCACCAGCTGCAAGCTGATTGGCTGATGGTATAGCCTCTACCCGGGCTAGAACCAGTACAACATTCTTTCGCCAGCACTGCATTCCTTCGCCAAAAAAACTAAAATATATTCGGCTGGAGAGTCTTTTCAGTCAAGAAAACTTGCAGATAGGGGTTTCCCAACACGGGCTACAAAACTGCTATCTCAGTTTAAAACTAATGTTGAAGGTGAACTATTTCCTTTAAAAGAAATGAGGAATCCCTCTTCGCTTACCTTCCATCCCGATTACAATATATACATCAATTATCATAAACAATTAAAAGGCACGTATTTCAGGCGTCACAACGGGATTGCAAGCAAGATGTCGAGACTCAATAAATAAAACAGAAAACAGAAACTTATAAAAAGGCTGCTGCAATTTTGTATAGGCCACTTCTGCATTGCAAATGCAATTGTCCAAGAATATTCGGCCTATCTATGACGTCTTCAAAGGTGTCATGACGTCACCGAAGGTGTGACGTCACTTATGCCAATAATATTATTAGATGCCGAACAGGCCTAAGGTATTTTGTTCCTTTCGACGTTCGCGTTTGCCAACTGCCACACGTTGTGGTACCACCTCTATCAGAACGCCAACGCCGCCTCTACCGCCTCTACCAAAAACAAAATTGATTTGATGGACCTATCCAAAGGTGAAGAAAGACCCAATCTCAATCGGAGCAGTGGTTGCAAAGTTATTAGCTTCCGAAAAGCTAATAACGCATTTGTTAGCTTAACAAAAATAACTTTGCAACCACTGCTCCGATTGAGATTGGGTCTTTCTTCACCTTTGGATAGGTCCATCAAATCAAGTATGGCCGGGTCGGGCCTGGCCGGGCCGGGTCAAATGTAAATTTGTCTAGTAAGTTGACGAGAAACCTCACGGGCGCTTCGCGCCCTCTTGGTAATGACGCATTACAAAAATGTGAAATTATAAGACACCGCAGCTGAGTGGAGAATGGCAGTGAATGCGTAGGTGGCGCTGTCGTCTTTCGACCCTGTGTGGTAGGTAGCGCTTAGATCACTTCTTCTGCCCAGGGTAGGTACGCCAAGTTGAGCTGTTGCTGTGGTACTCTTGCTTGGAGGACCAGACCAGCCAAGCTTACGCAGCCAGCTTTCCAGCTTCGTCTTTGGAGACTATAAGTTATTCATTTTTGTATCGAGAGAAATCAGAGTTTAATTATTCCACGATATGCCAAATGTGTGTGTCAAATGTGTGTGTCAATCAAATCCGTGGTCCATCAGATCTGAATTAATCGTATCTAAATGTATTGTCTTTGATTGCGCAGATGCAATGGGATCTTAATACAGGCTACAGCTATGCACATTATTTTCGTCTGATCAGAAGGCAAGTCTTGCAGTTGTGCTCGAATCAATTATGCATTGTCAACTATTTATTACATTGCATTGGCACCAATGCAAACAAAAATGCAAAGAATTCATGTCTGACAGCCCGATTACCGGAATGGTATCGGTACGTTTTTATGCATAATTTTGGATTACAGATTGGTATTTCTTATAGTCAAGTGAACTTAAAGAGCAAACATATTCCGGATCCTCTGAATTGTACAAAAGACGGCATCTATGTTCTTTCTTTTAGCAGACAGTCAGCTCCTCTCAAGACAGCCAGACCACCATAAAGCCACCAGCCGACGCTCAGACCACCAAACAACTACCAGCCGACGCTCAGACCACCAAACAACCACCAGCCGACGCTCAGACCACCAAACAACCACCAGCCGACGCTCAGACCACCAAACAACCACCAACCGACGCTCAGACCACCAAACAACCACCAGCCGACGCTCAGACCACCATAGAGCCACCAGCCGACGCTCAGACCACCATAGAGCCACCAGCCGACGCTCAGGTCACCATAGAGCCACCAGCCGACGCTCAGACCACCATAAAGCCACCAGCCGACGCTCAGACCACCATAAAGCCACCAGCCGACGCTCAGACCACCAAACAACCACCAGCCGACGCTCAGACCACCATAGAGCCACTAGCCGACGCTCAGACCACCATAGAGCCACCAGCCGACGCTCAGACCACCAAACAACCACCAGCCGACGCTCAGACCACCATAGAGCCACCAGCCGACGCTCAGACCACCATAAAGCCACCAGCCGACGCTCAGACCACCAAACAACCACCAGCCGACGTTCAGACCACCAAACAACCACCAGCCAACGCTCAGACCACCAAACAACCACCAGCCGACGCTCAGACCACCAAACAACCACCAGCCGACGCTCAGACCACCAAACAACCACCAGCTCACGGCAGCGGCACTCAGCGTCTGCTGGGAAGAAACTGAGTGACGTTTACGACGCAAGTCCACTTTTTGCTGCCACTCCGGGTGTATTGACGTCGTGTCGGGCATTATACACGGTAGAATCCCAGGGCGAATGTTTCCCCTTTGTATGCCGCGGGTGGCAGTCAAAATACTCCGCTATTCAAATTTTACGACCACGCAGGACGATTTTCAAGGGTGCTTAATTCCGAGAGGCATAAAATCCCCATGAACGCAGCGTGGATTCTCATGGACCACACACAAGCGTCAAGAGATTGTCGCATACCTTCTCGAAAAAGCAATGCTTTGACGGACATTAAACGCACCCTGTGCTATTGCTAGAAAATACGCCTCGGAACGTCACTTGTTAACAATGTCTCGCCGCATCCAGCTTCCAAATTTGAGCATTCATGGGGGCAACCAAAAGTAATAAGTCCAACGAGGAGGTAGCATTCATAGTTCATACACTGTCTGATAAGGCAGTGATAGATACAGAGACAGAGACAGAGACAGAGACAGACAGAGACAGAGACAGAGACAGAGACAGAGACAGAGACAGAGACAGAGACAGAGACAGAGACAGAGACAGAGACAGAGACAGAGACAGAGACAGAGACAGAGACAGAGACAGAGACAGAGACAGAGACAGAGACAGAGACAGAGACAGAGACAGAGACAGAGACAGAGACTGTTATTCAGGGTCCACTAGTGACCAGTACCACCACCGCCGCCCCCTCCTCGCCCGGCGCCTTGGATCGCACCGGTCAGAGCGTGCTAATCAGCCAGTCGACTGAAACGAGAGCCCGTGCGGCGGGACTACACGATCCCCGGCACGTCAGGGCTATTCCAGGCCCACAATGGTGTGGAAATTAACGCCAGATACCTTGCCAGAGTTTGTTTTTGGCGAGACGTAAAAGACGGACTGCGGTGGCGCTGCAGGCAGCTGATGTCTGTAGGGTCAGACTGAGACAGACTGCGGTGGCGCCAGGCAGCTGCTGTATGTAGGGTCAGACTGAGACAGACTGCGGTGGCGCTGCAGGCAGCTGCTGTATGTAGGGTCAGACTGAGACAGACTACGGTGGCGCTGCAGGCAGCTGCTGTATGTAGGGTCAGACTGAGACAGACTACGGTGGCGCTGCAGGCAGCTGCTGTATGTAGGGTCAGATTGAGACAGACTACGGTGGCGCTGCAGGCAGCTGATGTCTGTAGGGTCAGACTGAGACGGACTGCGGTGGCGCTGCAGGCAGCTGCTGTATGTAAGGTCAGACTGAGACAGACTACGGTGGCGCTGCAGGCAGCTGCTGTATGTAGGGTCAGACTGAGACAGACTACGGTGGCGCTGCAGGCAGCTGCTGTATGTAGGGTCAGACTGAGACAGACTACGGTGGCGCTGCAGGCAGCTGCTGTATGTAGGGTCAGACTGAGACAGACTGCGGTGGCGCTGCAGGCAGCTGCTGTATGTAGGGTCAGACTGAGACAGACTGCGGTGGCGCTGCAGGCAGCTGCTGTATGTAGGGTCAGACTGAGACGGACTGCGGTGGCGCTGCAGGCAGCTGCTGTATGTAGGGTCAGACTGAGACGGACTGCGGTGGCGCTGCAGGCAGCTGCTGTATGTAGGGTCAGACTGAGACAGACTGCGGTGGCGCTGCAGGCAGCTGCTGTATGTAGGGTCAGATTGAGACAGACTGCGGTGGCGCTGCAGGCAGCTGCTGTATGTAGGGTCAGACTGAGACAGACTACGGTGGCGCTGCAGGCAGCTGCTGTATGTAGGGTCAGATTGAGACAGACTGCGGTGGCGCTGCAGGCAGCTGCTGTATGTAGGGTCAGACTGAGACAGACTACGGTGGCGCTGCAGGCAGCTGCTGTATGTAGGGTCAGACTGAGACAGACTGCGGTGGCGCTGCAGGCAGCTGATGTCTGTAGGGTCAGACTGAGACAGACTGCGGTGGCGCCAGGCAGCTGCTGTATGTAGGGTCAGATTGAGACAGACTGCGGTGGCGCTGCAGGCAGCTGCTGTATGTAGGGTCAGACTGAGACAGACTGCGGTGGCGCTGCAGGCAGCTGATGTCTGTAGGGTCAGACTGAGACAGACTGCGGTGGCGCCAGGCAGCTGCTGTATGTAGGGTCAGACTGAGACAGACTGCGGTGGCGCTGCAGGCAGCTGCTGTATGTAAGGTCAGACTGAGCCAGACTGCGGTGGCGCTGCAGGCAGCTGCTGTATGTAGGGTCAGACTGAGACGGACACTGGTGGCGCTGCAGGCAGCTGCTGTATGTAGGGTCAGACTGAGACAGACTGCGGTGGCGCTGCAGGCAGCTGCTGTATGTAGGGTCAGACTGAGACGGACACTGGTGGCGCTGCAGGCAGCTGCTGTATGTAGGGTCAGACTGAGACGGACTGCGGTGGCGCTGCAGGCAGCTGCTGTATGTAGGGTCAGACTGAGACAGACTGCGGTGGCGCTGCAGGCAGCTGCTGTATGTAGGGTCAGACTGAGATGGACTACGGTGGCGCCAGGCAGCTGCTGTATGTAGGGTCAGACTGAGCTCGGACTGCTGTGGCGCTGCAGGCAGCTGCTGTATGTAGGGTCAGACTGAGACAGACTACGGTGGCGCTGCAGGCAGCTGCTGTATGTAGGGTCAGACTGAGACAGACTGCGGTGGCGCTGCAGGCAGCTGCTGTATGTAGGGTCAGACTGAGATGGACTACGGTGGCGCCAGGCAGCTGCTGTATGTAGGGTCAGACTGAGCTCGGACTGCTGTGGCGCCAGTCAGCTGTTGTATGTAGGGTCAGATTGAGACAGATTGCGGTGGCGCTGCAGGCAGCTGCTGTATGTAGGGTCAGACTGAGACGGACTGCGGTGGCGCTGCAGGCAGCTGCTGTATGTAGGGTCAGACTGAGACAGACTGCGGTGGCGCTGCAGGCAGCTGCTGTATGTAGGGTCAGACTGAGCTCGGACTGCGGTGGCGCTGCAGGCAGCTGCTGTATGTAGGGTCAGACTGAGACAGACTGCGGTGGCGCTGCAGGCAGCTGCTGTATGTAGGGTCAGACTGAGACAGACTGCGGTGGCGCCAGGCAGCAGCTGTATGTAGGGTCAGACTGAGACAGACTGCGGTGGCGCTGCAGGCAGCTGATGTCTGTAGGGTCAGACTGAGACAGACTGCGGTGGCGCCAGGCAGCTGCTGTATGTAGGGTCAGATTGAGACAGACTGCGGTGGCGCTGCAGGCAGCTGCTGTATGTAGGGTCAGACTGAGACAGACTACGGTGGCGCTGCAGGCAGCTGCTGTATGTAGGGTCAGACTGAGACGGACACTGGTGGCGCTGCAGGCAGCTGATGTCTGTAGGGTCAGACTGAGACAGACTGCGGTGGCGCTGCAGGCAGCTGCTGTATGTAGGGTCAGACTGAGACGGACACTGGTCAGAACTGCGGCAAGGTGATGGAGTGGAAGACAGGGTATGGGGTATGGGACAGGGACAGGGACAGGGAGCGAGGCAGGGACAGGGAACGAGGCAGGGACAGGGACAGGGACAGGGACAGGGACAGGGACAGGGACAGGGACAGGGACAGGGACAGGGACAGGGACAGGGACAGGGACAGGGACAGGGACAGGGACAGGGACAGGGGGCGAGGCAGGGGCAGCATAGAGACAGGGACAGGGAAGCATCTCAAATAGCGTGTTACTAGTAGCATGGTTAGCGCACACATGAACGTTCTTCATTCTGTATGTGCCGTTCAAGGTAGTTCAGCATCATCCTTTTTCGGGGCTCAAATCCATTCTAAGCAAGCTAAGCTAAGCTAAGCTATGATCATCGACCATTGCTCAATCGCCCACCACGACTTTTCTTATTCTTCAAGGTACAGTTGATACGAATCAAGTGGAAGAAGCATATCGTTAACACTGCATGCTGCTTCCCCTCATCTAAAATTTCCATCCGTCTACTAGAGTGAGATTACAGTAAAGTTTGCTAAGTCTCATAGTTCGATGACCTCATGATGAGTAAGCAAATCCGGCGTCACCGATGGCGTCATCCGTTGACGCCGTCTCCCGCCGAAGCCAGTGTAGTTGAGCGTTTGCCGTGCAGATGGCACTGGAGTCGCTGATAGCGCGGCACCGTACCAGATCGCGCGCGGTTAGGGCGCCCGTGGTCAGCGGATGGCCCGTTTTGAAGTGGTGAGTGGGAGTTGCTCCGGGACACATCGTGGGCGGCGCTGGCCCGGACCGGACGTCCGGAAGAATGACTGACGGCAACCACGAGCCCCCGATTGTCGCCCACGTAAGATACCTAACGTGGCAAGAATGCGCAGCACGGGCATACGGCAGCAGTATAGGATCTACGTTACGGCAAATCAGACAATTGCCCCCAAACGAAAACTCGGTAACTCGGTAGGCAAACGTATGTTTTGCCCCCCCCCCCCCCCCCAACCGTTCTGGGGGTTGTGATTTTTGTCTCGGAAAATCGTGATTTGCCTCCCCTCCCCCCGCTCATTGCTCAACAACTTCTCGCTGACCTCCTTCTCCTGTCGCCAGGGCCTCCTGTAAGGGATTTGCACTGGGGGGACGCAGATTTTTCGATGATGGGCAGCTATCTCCCAAATTGTGCTGTATTTGCGATTTGTATTATTGTACAATATGTTTCACGAACAGGACAATAATTATATGTGGCATGATGTGTTGCAATAATTGTATCTGATCATAGGTCATATAGAGAGATGTGGATGGGCACGGAATGTGATATAGAGAATATAGAGATGAATGTGATATAGAGAATAGAGAATATAGAGATGGAATGTGATATAGAGAATATATGAAATATAGAGAGACAGAAGATGGGCACGGAATGTGTATGTGTGATTTTGCCAAACCTATGTCTTCATGGACCTCGAGTCTGCAAATAAAGAAATCTCTCTCTCTCTCTCTCTCTCTCTCTTAACCCACGTCCCGAGCACTGCCGGGGGGTTCACACCAACCACGAACTGCCGGGGGGGATCCCCCCCCCCCAGATCTCGAAAACCACGCAACGAGGCGACAAGTGAAAAACGCTGTTAGATAGCCCGAGACAAGCTCTATCGAAAGTATATCGGTCTTTTTTTAGGGGTCAAGTCAATAATGAGGTCACCAGAGATCACCAAAGGTCCAATTTCGGCTATATGAGTGTCCTTGCTAAACCCGTCTATATCTCGATAACTAAAAAAAGATAGCGACCCGCCGAAAAAAAGGTTCGAAAGATAATAGAACTTCAGTCAATACCATTGCACCATTAATTACCTCAGGGCAATAGTTAGGTCAGGATAATCCATTAAATTTGAAACATTCTAAAATTCATCGAATTATTTTGAAGGAATAACTTTTGATAGAAACATTATAGAGTAAAACAGATTTCACCATTGTGTTTGTCTCATCGATACGCATCGAATGATATTATCATCGAACATCGAAAATAAATGACATATGTAAAACATACTTAATAGCTAAAAAAAGAGTATTTTTTCTTTGGAAGTCATAAGCCGGTTAGTTTTAAAGACACGACTTCAAGTCCTTTACGCACACTCGCCGTGCAAGTCACCATCATGTATCTTAAGGTTTTTGAAGTCCTCATAAGTTTATATTTGTTAATTAATTGTTTCTATGTTTCGCAACTTTATATAATCCCCCAAAAAACAGAGATAGTTGATTGACAGGCAGGTGAAGGTTTGTGGTGATTTAATCGACATCTCAAAATTGAATTGAGTACCCCCTTACCAGGCCTGAGATGTCGAATCCAAAACGGTTAAAAGTTGGTTTTGGGTGCAGATAACAAAACGTTTTACACAATGAACAAAGCTCATCGGATTTCGCTATTGTGTGCAATGTACAAAACACTGAGTTAAAAGAAACTTTCCCTTATACAAGGTGTTACAATTGTATGCATTTACTAATATAAATATTAGTAAATGCGTAAGTTTCGATCGAATTTCAATCGTTTTGAGGCATGACCCCGATGCCCCCTCCCCTCAATGGCCCCCGCCTCTGGCTATGGGCCTCGACTGGTCTTAACAGACCCCGTGCTGGTCTGAGAAGGTCCATGCCATGCCTGATGTGACCTTGCGTATTGCCCTACTAACCGGTTTTTCTTCCATAAAATTCTACCTTCCGGCCGGTCCCACTTGAGATGTTATGGGGAGCAAAATCGTATGTTTGCCTCCCCAATTGCTTGAGTGTGGGACAGCGGCTCCCCTGCCTCCGCTTCTACCGCCCCTGGGTTCGATCCACCACACCTAGACACCTGAACCCAAAACCCAAAAACCCAAAACTCAAAACTATGAACTACATGGATTTCCCCGGCTCTGGATCCAGTTAACTTAATTCACGTGATACGGTTGGTCTATTTTGCCTCCACTCTTTATTTGCCAGTATTTCATTGACTAGGTATTGCCAGTATCGTTACCAAACTTTCAGTATCCCTCTCAGACCAACCGAGGCCCCTCTCGGGCCGCCGTAGGGTCCTCTGAAGTCTGAAAGAGGACCTCCAGATCGGCCTAGGGCCCTCTCAGGTCCGACAGAAGCCTTCTCAGACCGACCCGAGGGCCCTCTCAAACGGACCAGGGGACCTCTCAGACCGACATAAGGCGCTCTCAGATTTGGAAAATACCGTCTCGGATCAGCCGCAGGCTCTCAGACTAGCTAAGGCCCTCCTAGACTGGCCCAGGGCCTCTCAAACCGGCCAGATGCAACTCTCAGGTTGCCTATGAAATGCCCTCTTACTCAAGCAGAGGGCCTTCTTAGGTCGATCGAGTTCTCTTGTGACCCGTCTGGGACCTCTTTGACCAAGCTCTCAGGTAGGTCTGTGAAATGCCTTCTCAGACCGGCCGAGGACATATAATCGATCACTGAAGGCATAGGACTCAGGACACTGTACAAGCCTGACCAAGGCCTCTTTCTGACCAGTTGAAATACCTTATCAAGATTCGCCGATGGCTTCCTTATAGGAGCTTGCTTTGCCCCCTCTCTCCTCCCCCCCCCCCCTGCAACTACAATCCGCCGCCAATGGTCAAACCGAATGTCGAAAAATGCCAGCTATCAGTCCAGCATCACAAATCACTGTCCGGGGCCCCCTACCAAACATGCCGCGTAACTGTCAGGAGATGGGATGAGATCGTGAAATTGCTTATATTGTCAGAGCACCAGTCAGAATGGGTACTTTTCCGCACTAAAACTAAAGTGGTATTTCTTAACAAATTACCATCGAGTCTTATTCACTTAGTTAACCGTTCTCTTCCTTTAGATCTGCGTCAATTAAAGGTTTTTCTTTCGGCGATTCGAGTATGTCGTTTTTATACAGACACGATGACAATTATCTTCCCCCCCTGGTGACCCGATTTCAGCTCGATTGGGGGGGCGGCGGCTTCACTGGGGGGGGGGGGGGGGGGTTATAGCATGTTAGAGGTATTTTATTTGACTCCCCCCCCCTGCTCAACAACTTTTCGCTGACGAAAGGCGGAGCGAAATCCCCCCCCCCCCCCGCAAACTCGAAACCTAGATCCGCCACTGACGGGAAAGAAGTGAAACCACGATAGATAGCAGTATATTTGAAAAGCTGACTAAGGAAAGAAGAGTGTTCTTTTATATGAAATCCAGACACTATGTATAACCCAGTAAAGTCATGGTTAGAGGTTGCAGGTTAAACTAGCTGACGAAATTAGTCATATAACCCAGTAAAGGCATGGTTAGAGGTTGCAGGTTAAACTAGCTGACGAAATTAGTCATATAACCCAGTAAAGTCATGGTTAGAGGTTGCAGGTTAAACTAGCTGACGAAATTAGTCATATAACCCAGTAAAGTCATGGTTAGAGGTTGCAGGTTAAACTAGCTGACGAAATTAGTCATATAACCCAGTAAAGTCATGGTTAGAGGTTGCAGGTTAAACTAGCGGACGAAATTAGTCATATAACCCAGTAAAGTCATGGTTAGAGGTTGCAGGTTAAACTAGCGGACGAAATTAGTCATATAACCCAGTAAAGTCATGGTTAGAGGTTGCAGGTTAAACTAGCGGACGAAATTAGTTATATAACCCAGTAAAGTCATGGTTAGAGGTTGCAGGTTAAACTAGCGGACGAAATTAGTCATATAACCCAGTAAAGTCATGGTTAGAGGTTGCAGGTTAAACTAGCTGACGGAATTATTCATAGGGATGGCATTGGGCGTGAGTGCATTTACACAGTTCAAGAGCAAACACAAATATCTGGACGTGACACCGATTTACAGTTAACTATTCAATTGGGGCCGATATGAGATATGAGATGAGGCGGCAGCCGACCGACACCTCCGCCACCAGTCACCGTCCCCGGCACCAATCATCCACTGCCACCGTCTCCGGCACCAACCGGCCGCCACCATCGTCACCAACCGGTCACCGTGTAGGAAACGGCCTATCACCATTGACCATATAGGCCCGAGAACAGGGGGCAGAGGGGGCGTTTGCCCCCCCCCCCCACCCCAACTGCGTGACCGGGGGGGGGCACCCCCGCCCGTAAAATGAGCTTATTTGTCATATCAGACATCGAAAGTGTGAGTTTGTTTTGCAAAATTCTGCAAACATCACACTTCTACTCATGTTTACCTTATTTGTATATTTGTCAGCGATGTTCTGTATAAGAAAGATGCGAAAACCCAGGGGCGTCGCCACGGGGAGGGGGGGGGGCGGACCCCAGGATCGCTCCCCCTCCAGATTAGCAGGATTTTAACATCAGTCCTATAGGAGTGGGGGGGGGGGTAAACACCTGGTTGCCTCCCCCCAAAAAAAACTGGCTGGCCCTCCACTCATGATGTTGTGGCGAAGCTTTGGTAAGTTTTGCTGCGAAAAAAAACTTGAATTTGATAGCGATCATGGCAGAAGCGTTTCCAAATAAGTTGGTGGGGCAAATTGTGAGATTCGGAGCTGGAGAATTACATTCCATTTTTTCTCAACTTGTTGGATTCCTAGCTGGAAAATCTCTTCATTTAACGTTAAAATGCCATCAAATTGAGCAAGTTTTGTGTCAAGTACAACGTTGGTGGGGCCAAAAACACAGGTGGTGGGACAATTATTATTGCCTTGACAACTTTGTCTGCTTGACGCGTCATTGTTCAAGGACGGATCTTGAACGACAATAAGATGGTTTATGGGTCAAATCCCCAAAAAAGTATCGGATTACCATAATCGCTTGACAGATTTCGCTTCCTTAGGCTTCAATAAGAATTCAAATTCCTTGGAATTCCTTTTCAATCGAAACATGTGACAATTTTCTTCCGATTTTAGGCGCTTGGGGGGGGGGGCATGGCCCCTTTCATAGACCCGGGAACAGAGGGGGAGAGGGAGTGCTTGCCCTCCCTTCTCCAGCTTCTGGACCGTTGGGCACCCTTCCCCAAATTTGGCGTGGCTGATCGCATCATTCCCTAAAAAGCGCTTTATTCTGCACGGTAAGTTAGGCATTACAGAAACAAGTCACCTGATACATTAACTTATGATGCAAAATATGTGAATGGCATGGGTTGTGGTATGGATTGCGAAGTCTCCTCACTTTCCCAAAAACTCTTCATTCCTGATGATCTGGAGGCAGAGTGTTTCGATGCGTCTTAAAGGGAATGTTTCACCTTTGTATTAGTTTTAAACTGAGATAACCATTATTTTGGGCCGTTTTTGAAATGTCTAAATTACTAAGGTCACTTTTTCCAAAAACTTAACCGTTTTTAAGCAATTTAATTTACCATTTGCAAAATGACTCCAGGCTGGTGCAGCCGCTGATTGGCTGACAGCCACTCGTTAAGCCAATTCCACTTTGTCAGCCAATCAGCGGCGGTTTATAGCTCAATAATGACGCAATCATCCCAAATTTACAAACTTAATTTGTATAAAGTTAAGTGATTTTTCGGGTTAAAAAATATCACCATCGTTTTCAGCAGTACTTACTTCATATTTTCGACTACAACCAGCGTATATTTGACAACATTCAGAAAGGTGAAACATTCCCTTTAAAAGACTCCTGAACCATTTTGCGTCGACTCAGTTCAGAGTTTATTACATCGTAATAGTCCCGTATTCTATCGATCGAAAACAAAACACGCTGGTTTATTTTCGACAATTGCCCTTGCACGCTTCCGCTTGCGTTAAAGGGACATTGCCACCTTTCTGAAAGTTGTCAAATATACGCCGGTTGTACCCGAAAATATGAAGGGAACAAATCGAGGGAACAAATATGAAGGGAAAAATATGAAGGGAAATATGAAGGAAAATATGAAGGGACGGTTTTAAGTGCTGCTGAAAACGATGGTGATATTTGTTTCTCTCGAAAACTTCACTCAATTTATAATAATTAAGTTTGTTAAAATTTGGGTTGATGACGTCATTATTGAGCTAAATAGAGCTATAGATAAATCCTTTACGCTGCCAAAGTTTGGCACAATTTTTGTCAGACAATTCTGGCGATTCAAATACAAGCAGGTACCAGGTAAACTGTGTCGCACTCACTTGACCACCGAAGTCTTGTCACTGAAAGCTCCACATACCACACATCGAATTCTTGGCATCGTTTGAAAATTGCATTAGAGTTTCACTTTATAGAAGTCTAGTTATCCTGATATAACCCACGGTAAATATAATACACCCAGCGATCGAGAAACGAAACGCGTAAATAACTCCAAGGTTTACCTTAAAACAAGTCGACTATCATCACCATTGGGTAAAGAGAGACGACGTCATCGGCTTTAAACCCCTATTCAAATACACGTGGGGTTTATTTGTTACAATTGTCAAGACCAAGCTCGAATTTCTTTTCGAATATACCTATGTGGTTGTTTTAACTGCTACCCTACTAAATTTCAAAGCAAATCCAACAACATGGCTATCTCAACTCAAAACTAATGTTAAGGTGGGAATGTCCCTTTAATCACTCATCGGATTTTGCTTCATAGTGCATTAAGAAATGATTCGGAAATGAAATGATCTTGCCTTAGTAGTAGTTGCTTAGATCTTCAAAGATCAGAGAGCTACCAGTGACACCATGGCGCGGGCAGGCTGGAGTGAGCTGAGTACTTATAACAAATACTGTGTTACTCTTTAGAAGGAAGACTTAGAGGTGAGGATCGCTGTCATTTGCTTCTGAAGATGTTTTCATGTTTCGTGTTTATTGTGTCAGTTTTGCTGCGGTTTCGTTGGATTATGGTCAGAACAAGCACAAAAGAACGCGTCTGTGCTTAAAAAATTTAAGCGCCGGTTTTGAAATTTGAGAACTCTGTATTTTGCCGGCATTATCAGGCGTGTGGTACGGCATATCTGTCAGAGAAGAGTCGAAATATGTTTCCGCAAAAACGACACCAGTGTTGAAGGCTGATAATATGTGCCCATGTCCGATATTATTAGGAATGAAAACCCTATTGTTTTTCGATCATGCTAATATATAATTATCATGTATGAAAATTTATTTTGCATTTTGAAGTGTTTTAAAATAAGCATTCGTTATGAAAGACCCTGTAGGGCTACAGCTGAAGTGAAAGTCGAAATCCACGAAGAGAAATGGAGTGGCTGGTCAAAATTGGTTTTGCCCCCCCCCCCCCCCCCCCCCCTCAACTTTGAAATTGTTCCCGGGCCTCTGTCACTGACGCGTGGGTGGTGACGGCTGGTGACGGCTGGTGTGACGGCTGGTGACGGCTGGTGAAGGCTGGTGACGGCTGGTGACTGCCGACTGGTGTGACGGCTGGTGACTGCTGGTGACGGCTGGTGACGGCTGGTGAAGGCTGGTGACGGCTGGTGACAGCTGGTGACGGCTGGTGACTGCCGACTGGTGTGACGGCTGGTGACGGCTGGCGACGGCTGGTGACGGCTGGTGAAGGCTGGTGACGGCTGGTGACGGCTGGCGACGGCTGGTGACGGCTGGTGACAGCTGATCGAACCCCGTTACGGCCGACAGCACACCAGTAATGCTTCCACTAGGCATACGGCCTGGGACGGGGCGGGGCGTGTTACATCCCCTCCGACTATCCCGCCGGTATCGTAAAGAACCTCACCACGGGGAACCGCTCAGAGTTAATTAAACTGCTCGGCCGGGCCCCTACCGTTTCCGGTTACCCTGTTATACCTGATGGAGGGACGCTGGCAGGGTTGGGTTTTCTGGTGCTCCAACTGAATACCGAGGTAGGTTCGAGAAGTCAGTGGTATATCGAGCTGACATTTGAAAGACCCAGTTTCGTTTTTTGGATGAGGCCATGTGAAGGAACACTGCGGACAGGTTACGTTTAATGCAGACCTGAAGGAGCTCGGATTGATTGAGCGATCTTCAACGGGAATATAGATGTATGTACGTGACGTGACGTGACGTGACGTGATGACGTGACGTGACGTGACGTGACGTGACGACGTGACGTGATGACGTGACGTGACGTGACGTGACATGACGTGACATGACGTGATGTACGCGATGTTTGGAAGGCACTGTAGTGAGACAAAGCTGGCGAATCAAAGGCGATCAAATTACCATTTTCGTGACGTCATTTTTGTGTGGTGCTAGAGAGGTGGCAAGAGAAAGCGGAAGGGAAGGGTAGAGTGAACGCAATGGGTCGTTGCCACTGCACTGGTCTGAACGCATTATATCGGAAAATTCGGCCTGCCATTTAGGTACCTAATGAATTCGACGTGGTCACTGGTGTGCGCACTAAAATGACATACTTATTTCAGGATAAATTGTCAGCTTAAACTTAGGTTCAGAAAGCAGGTTCACTTCTCCTAAGCGAGGCCTACTTCTACAATCAGCACCACGACTTACACATTTCCTCGACATTGTTTTTAACAGAACATGCATTATTAAATAGTTACCAATTATATTTACCTATTTAAAAAATACCATTCATAGAAAAGGAAGAAAAAGGAGGGGTTTTACATATAGAGACTACCGATTGGCAACTGCATGAATGTTTTACAAACAATGACAGGTGCCGGATATATATTCTGTATTACAATGGATGTTACAGAAGGAACAAATACAGTAAAATGTATTTACAATAACTTAAATGTAATTACCGAGCTGGCGCGAAGCGTCCGCGAGGTTTCTCGCCGTATAGACAGATCGTTAACTTGACCCGACCCGACCCGACCCGACCCGACCCGACCCTACCGTCACGCTTTTCAGAAGCTTATTACTCCGCAACCATTCAAACAATATATTCGGGTTTTCACCATTGGATAGGTCCATCACATCAATTTTTGCTTGGGTATGGAGCGTTCTGATAGGGGTGGTATCACAGCGCGTGGCAGCGGGTACCTGCAGAAGTAGACCATGTAAAATCACCAATTTTAGAAGAAAATCGCGTCTAATGATAAAACGGCTTTATCAAACTGGACCAAAGTTGACGTACGCTAAGAGCCAATGATGTCCCATATGTTCTAGATCAAATTGAGCTTTTAAACTTCAGTACACGTGAGCACGTGCAAGAAATAAGGGTGCCCGGTTACACCCCTATCATGTATCTAAGAAACTACTCGGCCGATTAAGGTGACATTGTGTGTGCTTCTTCCGCCTGACATCCAAGCAATATTCCACATGTTGAATCGGGCATCTCATGGCACGTGCGCACGTGCGGACCCCTATTTTGTATCTCCGAAACTGCTGGGTATATCGAGTTGAAATTTTGAACGCTGGCTAATGTATGACTACTAGCTGCTTTACACGTGTTGGTACGTAAACCACGATGCACATGCGCACGTGCGCCACCGTATTTCAGATCACTGGACCTATCGAGATGAAAATGTGCACACGTCCTAAGGAAGGCCTGTTAGAAGGTTTGCACTTGTCGGAATTTGGGTCACTATGCACGTGCGTACGTGCAGGCCCCTATTGTATATCTCCGAAACTACTGGGACTATTGAGTTGAAATTGTGCATGCAGAGTAGGGTATAACCACTGCATGTTTTACGCGTCATGGGACCTAAGTCAATGCCCACGTGCGTACGTGTGCACCCGTACCATTTCATATTACAACGCTGTAGTATGGCGTTACCGGAGCGCCTGCGCTCGGCCATCGCCCATAAGGGCGTTTCGCTGGTTGAAATACAGAAGTGTCACGGAAAGTGTCCGACATTTTGCATGTTGGTCGTTGGTAAAAAATATGATGATTTTTGTATAATGTATGTATATTTGTATGAATGTTTTGTATAATGTAAATGTCAAATTACAAATAGGTAACACGGAAGATGACTTTCTTATTTGTCTCCTAGTTTCTTTTGCATAAGGTCGTTACCATGATTTTGTGAGGTTTCATATACAGCATTTATTATATTTTACGGCGACGACATTTAATAGTTAAATTTATGATTAGGTTGGCTACTGGCTAGTTAACCAAAAATTATTTACTCGTATTCACTTTCGTATAGCCATAACAGTTATGTACAATCATCTTCATATCCCTGTTATTGTGTTAGTAGCAAGGATATAAGGTGGCGAGGACGTGTTACGCAATCATCTCCCTGTTATTGTGTTAGTAGCAAGGATATAAGGTGGCGAGGACGTGTTACGCAATCATCTCCCTGTTATTGTGTTAGTAGCAAGGATATAAGGTGGCGAGGACGTGTTACGCAATCATCTCCCTGTTATTGTGTTAGTAGCAAGGATATAAGGTGGCGAGGACGTGTTACGCAATCATATCCCTGTTATTGTGTTAGTAGCAAGGATATAAGGTGGCGAGGACGTGTTACGCAATCATCTCCCTGTTATTGTGTTAGTAGCAAGGATATAAGGTGGCGAGGACGTGTTACGCAATCATATCCCTGTTATTGTGTTAGTAGCAAGGATATAAGGTGGCGAGGACGTGTTACGCAATCATCTCCCTGTTATTGTGTTAGTAGCAAGGATATAAGGTGGCGAGGACGTGTTACGCAATCATATCCCTGTTATTGTGTTAGTAGCAAGGATATAAGGTGGCGAGGACGTGTTACGCAATCATATCCCTGTTATTGTGTTAGTAGCAAGGATATAAGGTGGCGAGGACGTGTTACGCAATCATATCCCTGTTATTGTGTTAGTAGCAAGGATATAAGGTGGCGAGGACGTGTTACGCAAGCATATCCCTGTTATTGTGTTAGTAGCGAGGATATAAGGTGGCGAGGACGTGTTACGCAATCATATCCCTGTTATTGTGTTAGTAGCAAGGATATAAGGTGGCGAGGACGTGTTACGCAATCATATCCCTGTTATTGTGTTAGTAGCAAGGATATAAGGTGGCGAGGACGTGTTACGCAATCATATCCCTGTTATTGTGTTAGTAGCAAGGATATAAGGTGGCGAGGAAGTGTTACGCAATCATATCCCTGTTATTGTGTTAGTAGCGAGGATATAAGGTGGCGAGGACGTGTTACGCAATCATATCCCTGTTATTGTGTTAGTAGCAAGGATATAAGGTGGCGAGGACGTGTTACGCAATCATATCCCTGTTATTGTGTTAGTAGCAAGGATATAAGGTGGCGAGGAAGTGTTACGCAATCATATCCCTGTTATTGTGTTAGTAGCGAGGATATAAGGTGGCGAGGACGTGTTACGCAATCATATCCCTGTTATTGTGTTAGTAGCAAGGATATAAGGTGGCGAGGAAGTGTTACGCAATCATATCCCTGTTATTGTGTTAGTAGCGAGGATATAAGGTGGCGAGGACGTGTTACGCAATCATCTCCCTGTTATTGTGTTAGTAGCAAGGATATAAGGTGGCGAGGACGTGTTACGCAATCATATCCCTGTTATTGTGTTAGTAGCAAGGATATAAGGTGGCGAGGACGTGTTACGCAATCATATCCCTGTTATTGTGTTAGTAGCAAGGATATAAGGTGGCGAGGACGTGTTACGCAATCATATCCCTGTTATTGTGTTAGTAGCGAGGATATAAGGTGGCGAGGACGTGTTACGCAATCATATCCCTGTTATTGTGTTAGTAGCAAGGATATAAGGTGGCGAGGACGTGTTACGCAATCATATCCCTGTTATTGTGTTAGTAGCAAGGATATAAGGTGGCGAGGACGTGTTACGCAATCATATCCCTGTTATTGTGTTAGTAGCAAGGATATAAGGTGGCGAGGAAGTGTTACGCAATCATATCCCTGTTATTGTGTTAGTAGCGAGGATATAAGGTGGCGAGGACGTGTTACGCAATCATATCGCTGTTATTGTGTTAGTAGCAAGGATATAAGGTGGCGAGGACGTGTTACGCAATCATATCCCTGTTATTGTGTTAGTAGCAAGGATATAAGGTGGCGAGGAAGTGTTACGCAATCATATCCCTGTTATTGTGTTAGTAGCGAGGATATAAGGTGGCGAGGACGTGTTACGCAATCATATCCCTGTTATTGTGTTAGTAGCAAGGATATAAGGTGGCGAGGAAGTGTTACGCAATCATATCCCTGTTATTGTGTTAGTAGCGAGGATATAAGGTGGCGAGGAAGTGTTACGCAATCATATCCCTGTTATTGTGTTAGTAGCGAGGATATAAGGTGGCGAGGACGTGTTACGCAATCATATCCCTGTTATTGTGTTAGTAGCAAGGACATAAGGTGGCGAGGACGTGTTACGCAATCATATCCCTGTTATTGTGTTAGTAGCAAGGATATAAGGTGGCGAGGAAGTGTTACGCAATCATATCCCTGTTATTGTGTTAGTAGCAAGGATATAAGGTGGCGAGGACGTGTTACGCAATCATATCCCTGTTATTGTGTTAGTAGCGAGGATATAAGGTGGCGAGGACGTGTTACGCAATCATATCCCTGTTATTGTGTTAGTAGCAAGGATATAAGGTGGCGAGGACGTGTTACGCAATCATATCCCTGTTATTGTGTTAGTAGCAAGGATATAAGGTGGCGAGGACGTGTTACGCAATCATATCCCTGTTATTGTGTTAGTAGCAAGGATATAAGGTGGCGAGGACGTGTTACGCAATCATATCCCTGTTATTGTGTTAGTAGCAAGGATATAAGGTGGCGAGGAAGTGTTACGCAATCATATCCCTGTTATTGTGTTAGTAGCGAGGATATAAGGTGGCGAGGAAGTGTTACGCAATCATATCCCTGTTATTGTGTTAGTAGCAAGGATATAAGGTGGCGAGGACGTGTTACGCAATCATATCCCTGTTATTGTGTTAGTAGCAAGGATATAAGGTGGCGAGGACGTGTTACGCAATCATATCCCTGTTATTGTGTTAGTAGCAAGGATATAAGGTGGCGAGGACGTGTTACGCAATCATATCCCTGTTATTGTGTTAGTAGCAAGGATATAAGGTGGCGAGGAAGTGTTACGCAATCATATCCCTGTTATTGTGTTAGTAGCGAGGATATAAGGTGGCGAGGAAGTGTTACGCAATCATATCCCTGTTATTGTGTTAGTAGCAAGGATATAAGGTGGCGAGGACGTGTTACGCAATCATATCCCTGTTATTGTGTTAGTAGCAAGGATATAAGGTGGCGAGGACGTGTTACGCAATCATATCCCTGTTATTGTGTTAGTAGCAAGGATATAAGGTGGCGAGGACGTGTTACGCAATCATATCCCTGTTATTGTGTTAGTAGCAAGGATATAAGGTGGCGAGGACGTGTTACGCAATCATATCCCTGTTATTGTGTTAGTAGTAAGGATATAATGTGGCGAGGACGTGTTACGCAATTAGTGAGTGTGCTTCTTAAATTTGGTTTCAGAAGAGTCAATTGAGTACTTAAAGGTGTTGATACATCGATGTTCCTTTTTAATATTTGAAATTTAATCTCATTTTTACAACGTAACCGGTGAAGAAGAAAGCTTTCGTTGAAACGCCCACCATGATTAAAACAGTCAACACAATACATTTCAATAGAACAAGTATATTAAATGTTATCTTCAATGATAAGACAATGATTCAATGATAATGGTCATGCACAATGCACATGCATTTGTCACAGCTCCATCTATAGGTGGCAGAGCAAATGACGGTCGCCTTCCACCTCTTCATGAAACGGTTGTCATTACGCACATCTATAAACCGTTATTTACAAATGTCAACGAAACTCAACACAGGTCGTCCCACTTGGGGAATATCAGTACCTTCACTTCCGAAAATCGAACATGTGTGGCAGCTCACATGCACATTCATCCGAACGTTTGCGGGCGAGACCCATCCGGAAGTCAGCCGCAGCCTCTACTGTCCAACGCTGGGAGACATGCGTTTCATTGTCTAACGACGTCTGGCGTCCTGTCTCACTGTCGGACGGTACACTGTGTCCTGTCTCACTGTCGGACGGTACACTGTGTCCTGTCTCACTGTCGGACGGTACACTGTGTCCTGTCTCACTGTCGGACGGTACACTGTGTCCTGTCTCACTGTCGGACGGTACACTGTGTCCTGTCTCACTGTCGGACGGTACACTGTGTCCTGTCTCACTGTCGGACGGTACACTGTGTCCTGTCTCACTGTCGGACGTTACACTGCGTCCTGTCTCACTGTCGGACGGTACACTGTTTCCTGTCTCACTGTCGGGCGTTACACTACGTCCTGTCTCACTGTCGGACGTTACACTGCGTCCTGTGTCACTGTCAGACGTTACACTGTGTCCTGTCTCACTGTCGGACGTTACACTGTTTCCTGTCTCACTGTCGGGCGTTACACTACGTCCTGTCTCACTGTCGGACGTTACACTGCGTCCTGTGTCACTGTCAGACGTTACACTGTGTCCTGTCTCACTGTCGGGCGTTACACTACGTCCTGTCTCACTGCCAGACGTTACACTACGTCCTGTCTCATTGTCGGACGCTGCACCTCGTCCTACACTGCCGCGTGCGCCTTCGTTCACTGCTGGTCCGTGTTCAGCTTCTCCGTCTCGCCGGCATCCCCGTTCTGCTCCTCCAGTAGTTGATCACGCTTGGATCGCTTGAAGAACCCGGCGCGGTACATGATGAATATGATGATGCCAAGCAGCGCCAGGGCACCTACCACAGACACCACGATGATCCAGGCTGCCACAGGCTGCGCCTCCGGTGTGCTCGGCAGCAGAAGTGTCGCCACCGAGGCCGTGTCAGGCCGCGTGTTGAGCTCAGGAGAGATTCGGGAGCCTTCCAGAAGCTTCACGTCACCCCGTGTAAAGAGAGCGGCGCCCCCCGCGCCGGTGAGCAGTGGGCGCAGCGCGTTGGCGTCCACCCGCATACTCAGCGTGACCGTGGCTTGGGTGGACGTCTCGAGGAACGATACGGCTTGGCAGGTGACTTGTGCGCAGTGAACACTGCTCGATTCGTCCGAGCACTCCAGCGGGTAGGCATCGGAGGCCCCCAGGTCGTCTGTGGAGGACCTGGTATCGCGGCGTCTGCGGCGACCCGCCGGCGCAGCGGTTGGCTGAAACTCATCAGTGGCCCGACCTGAGTTGCCCGATCGAAGGACTTGCGAGTCCTGAACAGAACAGCTGAACGGCTCGCCACCTATCCGCGCCGAGGGCGGGTACATTCGCAAGAAATTGACTTCTTTGCCTGCATCAGTGAAATTGACTGGGATCAGGAAAGAAATGGTGACTCTTTCAACTGGAGTTGGAAGGTACTTCAGGATTTGATAGGTGTGTTGGATGTCATGGTAGTCAGGTTTACCTTTGTCCTCGTCCGCAAGCTCCTCTTCCTCCGTATATAAAACTTGATCCTGAAATGCCTTTCCAACAATCTCCATGTCAGCCTGACTCAGAAGAGATAGCGTTATGTTTGCCACGTTGTCACGTGGGTTTAGCTCCTCGCCCGTAGACGTGGCCGATACGTTGAACTTGAGGCTGCTGAATTCACTAGTGACTTCAGAAACATCAAAGGGAAGAGTTATCTTGAACTGTGAATCGCTCAAGAAGGGGTGTGGCTGTACCGAACACGTGAGACTGGTGCCACCTTGATTTGTCCTTTGCTCCTGGCAGGACGGTGGTACACGCACCAGGCTGAGAGGAGGCGGCACCATCACCGTCAGGCTAGGCAGTGACGCCGGCTCACCAACGTTCGTTAACTGCAGCTCCAATGACAACGTCTTCGTGGAGCCGATGACGTACACGTTGTTTTCCACGTCAGGAAACGCGAAGGAGAGTTTGAGATCGGTGTTACACACCGAATCAGGTCCGCAACCATTGGCGAATGGAACCATCAGGGTCACCATTTGCTGGTTGTCTTTGTTGATATCCGGCACAGGACACGAGCTGCAAAAGTCATCTATGTCCTCAACATCGGTGGGAAAAGTCACCTGCCGCTTCTTTCGTCGGAATCGCGGAGCCCGTTTGTTGGTGTCTGTATCTATGAAGACGGCCTGTTGTCCAGGATTTCTCACACCGTTCGAGGGCAGAGCATATCTCATGCTCAGCTGGATTGGCTTGGTGACGTCGATCCTGTCCTGAGAGCGAATCGCGACAGCGTACTGGCGGCATGAGTCCTTCGAAGAAGTCAGCTGCCACACGTCTGCGAATGACCTCCTATCCTGACCGCCCACGACCAGCATACTCTGCGCGTGGAAAGACTCCACCTTCAGAGTGACGTCAACGGCGATGTTGTCAGGCACAAACGGACCATCGTAGGAAAGGCATGCCCGCACCTCGAACTCCCTGGTGGTGGCCTCCAGCTTTTCAGGTTCGGCAGTCAGCGAGGCCACAAACACGAGCACAGGCCTGGTACGAAGCAGCACGGCGTCGCCACTAGCATAGGAGCCGACGGCCAGGTCTGGGTACCGGTTTCCGTCCACGTCCACGCCGCGTGAGATGCTGATGCCGAATCCACGCAGGCCGACGCTGAGCTCGCTGGCGGCGATCCGCTGCGACGCCGTGGTGACGAAGTCGCCGGGCCCGCCTCGGAACACATACACGGCTCCGCGACCGTCCTCCTCGTAAGGAGCACCAACGGCGAAGTCGTGGAAGCCGTCGTTGTCGAGGTCACCGAGCGCGGCCAGTGTGCTGCCGAAGCGCGCGCGCACCGCGCCACTGCCGACCGACATGCGCGCTGATTTGAACAGGCCCCGGTCTGAGTTCATGTAGACGTAGATTCTGCCCTGCTCGAAGGAGCTCCCTTCGTTGAAGAGAGGTGCACCAACGACCACGTCGCTTAATCCGTCTCCATTCAAATCTACCGCCAGCACAGCCGCACCAAAGTACTCGCCGAGACTTGAGCCGACCCAATCGGCCTGAACAGAGAAGGGTTGGTCGTTTCTCCGTGGAAAGTCTACCAGGAGGACGCGACCCTTTCCTTCGGCACCTCGTGGCGCGCCAGCCAGGTACAGGGTCTTCTGCGAGTCGCTAGAGAAGCGCCCGGACCCAACCGAGTACCCAAGATAGTCGTAGTTGTGTAGTATCTCGGTCAAGTATGGGTTAGGGATGGTAGGGCCAAGGTTCAAGTCGTCGACTTCGCTGTAGCGGATCAAGGTGCCGGTCCAGTCGAACACACCAGGCGCTCCCAGGATCAACTCACGGCCGTTATCTGGGAAGTGCACCGAGGTTCCCGCCTGACCGTACGAATAGTAGTACACGAGACGCCTGTTGGGTAGCACATAGTTCTGACTGTTCCGGTCGTACAGTGGCACAACTTTTCGAAAGCCGTCATCGCTCACGTCATTCGTTCCCACGTAACAGACGCCGTTGCCCAGATACTTGTTGGGGTACTTGGTGTTACGCCAGCGGAACCCGCTGGTAGCGAACCGCCCATCACGAGAGTAGTCCATCGCTCCGCCCAGCCATCCCTGGTTCTTCAGGTCTGTGTACCGTCGCTGAGGGTCAGGCTCGTTGCCGGTGCGGTCCACGAGCACCTCTTGACAGGCGGCGCCGCGACGCAGCGGGCACTTGAAGAGGGCGCCCGGCTCCAGGACGCGTGACGGCGGGTTCAGGCCCAGGGTGGAGTTGGCGCGCGGTGCACCGGCCAGCAGCCATGGTCCACCACTGACGCTGATGCCGCCCAGACTGACAGAGTAGCCGAAGTAGGTGTCTGCACGCGACCGCTGACCGGTCGGGTCGGTGACTGGGCCACGGAAGATCACTGGGTGCGCCGTGTCCACGTTGAAGGCGATTGTGAGCGGCACCACAATCACCAGCAACAGCACCAGCGCGGCGCACGCTGCTCGTGGCGCCGACATCTCGGGACTGCTACAGGTGACCGACGACTGATCCCGGTTGATATCGGTAGGTTGTGCGACGATTCCGCCGGATACGAGCTGGCCAGATAGCGGGGTCCGTGCTTCAAAGATAACCGTAAAAGGCATTCAGATACCGGCATGATATCGTCACGTTCGTCGACAGCCGGTACGAAGTCAAGTTTCGTAGGGCTGCGTCCACCCGGCTGTGTTGGTTATGTCTAGCGTTAGTATTAACGTATTCCGAGGGTAACAATTTTGATTCCCAGATGTGTATAAACCAGTAAAACGCCCTTATTGGCTCAGGAACCGAGCGGGCTGTTATTAAGCGTTAATTTCTAACGTGAAAGAGCACTGCAAACTCAAAGTTAAACAGGATATGACAGGGACGGCGATCCCGGTCCTTCGCCTGCCGCAGGCGGTCACGTGACCTGAACATATGGTCACGTGACATGCCAGGGACGGCGATCCCGGTAGCCGTCCTTCGCCTGCCGCAGGCGGTCACGTGACCTGAACATATGGTCACGTGACATGACAGGGACGGCGATCCCGGTAGCCGTCCTTCGCCTGCCGCAGGCGGTCACGTGACCTGGACATATGGTCACGTGGCATGACAGGGACGGCGATCCCGGTAGCCGTCCTTCGCCTGCCGCAGGCGGTCACGTGACCTGAACATATGGTCACGTGACATGACAGGGACGGCGATCCCGGTAGCCGTTCTTCGCCTGCCGCAGGCGGTCACGTGACCTGACGGGTCGGCCGGGACCGGTCGAGCGTGAGACCGGCAGGTCGTGGCCGCAAGCTGCGCAATCACCACCACCACCAACACCATAGGGAAGATAGGGTTGTGCGTCGGCGCGCGCTGCTCCTAAACCCGACAACGCATAATTTCACAAATGTAATACGATATTTTTACGACATGGACATTTTGTGTGCAATTTCTTGCCACATCAACCGAGTAGCCGCGGATAAATAAGCCTCTGAAAACCATGGCTACGTTCGGGCCGTTCATACATGTTCCCCCTGGTTGACGGACGACCTCGCATCCGCTGAGTAATTACTGGTATGGTAGTCCCTTTGTGTTGATGTCATCATATTTTTAACATTGGTTTACATAAACTGGCTGATATTTATAAATATTAATGTGAACACAATTGCAATCACCTCATGGATGTTTTCTTCATCATAATAATGACTAATATAGGTACAAATATTTGTTTGTGCAACTACAAATAAAATGACAGAAAACTGCAGCATGTCATCGCAAAATGTGTTATCTAGTTCGAGAAACGATTTGTAAGGTTAAAAAGCACAAACGCACTACCCCTCATATAGGTGGGATTCCTGTTGAATACTATGTCTTCTATAGTAACAATTATATTTATCTCGTATTTAGTATTTTGAAGGACAGCCACAGCTATGGGGCAGGATTCTTCAGGTGGCTTTGCGTTGCAGAAGTGGGAGACAGAAAACTTAAGTTTTCAAAGTTTTCAGTCAAAAATGTAGCTTTTGTTATATCAGTGAAAAGGGGGACAAGAAAGAGCCGTCTGGGGTAATATCGGAGGAAGATGGAGCAGTGTCCGGCATTGTCCCAAGTGGCATACACGTTTTAAATTCCAGGAAGCAAGCAATGCCCCACATGTAATAGTTAGCATATTTGACTCCACACAAAGAAAGCTGATATCGAAGTTCGATTCAACACGTTCGAAAACAATATCTGATGCTGTAATATGAACAGATGCTTGGACAATAGTTATAACTGATAACAGATAAAAATGCACGGCTATAAAAGGTAAAATAAAATGCCTATCCCCGGACCTTCCTTTCGTAGTTTGGTGCTTTGACGCTCGCCTGACCTGTCTACAACACCAGCTGATCAGTGATCGGTTTCGCTCCACTATGGTGTCCGGCAGCACCAGCTGATCAGTGATCGGTTTCGCTCCACTATGGTGTCCGACGGCACCAGCTGATCAGTGATCGGTTTCGCTCCACTATGGTGTCCGGCGGCACCAGCTGATCAGTGATCGGTTTCGCTCCACTATGGTGTCCGGCGGCACCAGCTGATCAATGAATGGGTTTCGCTCCACCATGGTGTCCGGCGGCACCAGCTGATCAGTAATCGGCTTCGCTCCACTATGGTGTCCGACGGCACCAGCTGATCAGTGATCGGTTTCGCTCCACTATGGTGTCCGACGGCACCAGCTGATCAGTGATCGGTTTCGCTCCACTATGGTGTCCGGCGGCACCAGCTGATCAGTAATCGGTTTCGCTCCACTATGGTGTCCGACGGCACCAGCTGATCAGTGATCGGTTTCGCTCCACTATGGTGTCCGACGGCACCAGCTGATCAGTGATCGGTTTCGCTCCACTATGGTGTCCGGCGGCACCAGCTGATCAGTAATCGGTTTCGCTCCACTATGGTGTCCGGCGGCGTTACCCACTGTCCGTCATTGCATCGCTTTCCCCTACACTCAATGTATTGTTGAGCGCTGACATTCCTCCCACAGAGGCCCACAATGCGTCAGTTGTATGTGGCGTCGAACGCCCAAGGCGAGCTACGCAGAGGGGTGGTGTCCGGGTCAGGTCCGGGTCCTTGTCCTAAGGGGAGCCACGCAGAGGGGTGGTGTCCGGGTCAGGTCCGGGTCCCTGTCCTAAGGGGAACCACGCAGAGGGGTGGTGTCCGGGTCAGGTCCGGGTCCTTGTCCTAAGGGGAACCACGCAGAGGGGTGGTGTCCGGGTCAGGTCCGGGTCCCTGTCCTAAGGGGAGCCACGCAGAGGGGTGGTGTCCGGGTCAGGGGTGCGCTTGACTCAGAGTCACTGAGTCACTGAGTCAATTTTGACTCCAGAATGACGCAACTCAAACGGGTCAGCGTTGAGACAGCTTAAATGTTGAACGATGCGTCGAATTGATCGAAGTTGAATGCATTGCATGCTTCTTGAGTCGACTGTCACTCAACTCTTTCTAAAATGAGTAGATTCACAAGTGAATCAACCCGCTATTTAGGCCAATACAGTCAAAAAAGGAGAGGGAATAAAGCCCAGGCTACACTATGCGTGATTGTCAAGGAAATCACGCGCGTGTTCTCCGTGTTTCCCGAACTTCCTTGACGTCCGGGATCTGCCGGTCAAGCAAATCACGCAAGGAAAATGGATAAACCACTGCATTTTTTAAATAGATAAACCACTGCATAAATATCTACCAGCTTCAACACAAGTTTCAACACTCACAATTTGCTCAAACGCTTCTTCATTCATCTTCCGCCGCGATACTCAGCACAAATTATTCAAGTTTAGGTCTAGTATAGACTAAGTTTAGGTCTAGTATACGCGAAATCAAGCAAAATGATAAAAGCCCTGCAACACGCAATCTCGGAAAATACAACAATGTCAGAATTTTGAACTTTTCATCGTTCCGTCCGTGGCGTGTCTGCGGAATTTCCTTGACGTTTCATCCGGGATCTTGGTGATGTGCCAGTGTAGCTCACCCAATGCATTTACTATCAGCTGAACTTGCTCTGTCACGCAAATCCCGACAACACGGATAACACGCACGTGATGTTCAGGAAATCACGCATAGTGTACCCTGGGCTTAATGCAGGTATGCAATTGAAGGTACAAACACACCTCATGTCGGAGTGTTGGCAGAAGAGAGTGGCGAACGGTGGTATGCTATCTATCCTTAGCGACTATCCTGAATGGAGATTTATGCAACACTAATTTGGAACAGTATGTATACGTAATAGGTATTTAAGACCACATGTGAGAACCTTTGTCCATTTACTTTTGAGTGACGGCCGTAGCCTCATCTGGGACGCCACGTGCGTCGACACCTACGCAGCAGCGACGCTGGTGGAGTCGACCCTCGAGCCGGGCTCAGCCGCCGCAGCCGCCGAGGAGCGGAAGAGGCGCAGATACGAGGCGCTAGGCGACCGGTACCGCTTCGTGCCGCTGGCCATGGAGACTTCCGGTGTCCTCGGCCCGGCGTGTGCTGCTTTTCTGGCCGAGCTCAGCGGCCGCATCACAGCGTGCACGGGCGAGAAGCGCGAGACGGCATGGCTGCGCCAGCGAATCTCTCGCCGTCGTCCGTGGCAACGCGGTGTCGATCACCACTGTCACCCGATCCAGCCTGAAGCAGTGACACCACAGTGTCTGCACCCGCGGTCGAGGTGTTGCTGATATGGATAGATATAGTGTATATTAATGTTTCTAGTCAAGATTGCTGTGTTGCTCTCCTATCATGTATATTTTAATTTGTACTGTGCCCTGCTGTCACACTCGTGCTCATCATGCTCGTGTCTTCATGCAATATACGGATATATTAACTTTTGAGGAGCAAAGCACACCGCTCTCTTCGGCTCTGATGTGGAGTAAGCGGCACTGTCTGTCGCTGTCCCTTCCAGGGTTATTCGCCGTCGCTGATTCCGTCTGAGGCCACCGTCCCCTGCTTGCGCGTCCTGCGCGGGATCGGGTCTGTCCCCGTTCCGTCCCCGCACCGCGCCGCTTTACGAGCGGGACGGCCCGGCAGCGGCAGCGGCAGCGGCCCAGGTGGCCGCCGCCGCCGCCCGTCAAAGGGTTGGGGCGCGATCACCCAACACGATACCGAAACCAGATGCATTCCTCGCTGGGCCACAATGCGACGCCGGCCTCGTAAAATCAAATCAAATTAGATCGTTTATCGCCGCTGAATGGGACGACCGCGCATAAACCCCTGGCCGAATACGTATCGCCGAGAAATTGAAATGAAATGGCGGAATCAATTGGTGCGCTGGCCGGCGGCGGATTTTAGTGGCGTCTGGCCGTGCGAATTGGCGACAAAGACGGGCGGCGTTTACTGCCTTGGCCAGCTTTGGAGAAGCCTCGTCATCGACAGCTGCACGGCTCCCGGAGGCAGTCACAATAAACATGTTTGTTCTGCTCAATGCAAGATATGGCTTCGAATCAAATCCCGTCAGTTTTATAGCTAAGCGTTATGAGCCTCGTATTAAACCCAGTAGTCATGCGGAGTCGGGCCAGGAAATATGGGTCCTAAAATATACAAAAGCTATGCAGATCGGCAAAATGGCGCTGGGTGCAGATTTCCATATCGGTGTAGACGTCGCCATCCATGGCAAATCGAGTCTGACATTGACGAAAATCCAGAGCATCACTTGCCTGTTTTTCATATACAGTTTGTGAAGCTGAAATCAACCGATTGCTCATCAGTCGTCCGGGCAACAGGCTACGAGTACAGGCTAGCACCTTCCAAGGTTCCTCGTTATCATAGTATTTGATCAGGTGAGAGCAGGGTGTGTACATACTCTGCGATATCTAAAGTGAAACTTCGCTCGACGCTTGATCCTACATAGCATCGGGAACTGTACATGGTGCATGCTTTCCGCGCCGTTTGTCAGCAATGCATGGAGTGTGAGCCATAGATAATAAGTGACTCCAGCTCGCTGCGTCATTATATGAAGACATGCTGAATATGAATACATGCTGTAAAATATCGCTCGGACTTGCGATACTCAGAAGCATTTGATAAATGAATGGACTTTGTGCGATGTATTGCACAATGCACAGCATGTATTCTGAAGTTTTCCTGTTGTGTTACCAGTTTCGTCATTGTTCACCTTTGGAGTGCGCCATCTGAGTGACCGTGCCGGATACTGGTGGCCACCGGATGTGACGCAGGTCCGGTCCGATTGCTATCGACCGGATGTGGGCCGGACATTGCTGCAGTGTTTGTTCGCAAGGCCGCATCGAGGCAGTGCTGTCTTCACCAAATCCCGAGTGAGTTGGCGAGGGAGTTGGTTGGTGAAATGCACTCCCATGCATCCCGTCTGCCAGAAATGCATTTCTGCCATATGGAGACCATCCAAAAATAATTGTTTTAAGTATAACTTAAGCATTGTTTTTCCGTTCTGTGCTACCGTCTTTGGTTAATTAGTCTTCTAGTGCACTATCATATATATCCTATGATAAACATCTGAGATATCATGTTCAGCAATCATTCAACAATTAGGTATGTACCTACTCTGGTAAATAACTCTCTATGAATCCCGCAGCAATCCCATCAGTTCTTAAACTCCTGTTCATCAATGTTTCGTCATTTTGGCGCCATACAATCGCGACTCAAATAGGTAACAATGTGCCTTGTATTGTAGGTGAAAGTGTGCACTGAAAGAAACACCCTTAAGGGTGTGTGGCCAAACTGCATACCCTGGAATTCCCTTTTTGACAACGTTCAAGGTGTTGAACCAAAGTACACCCCACGGGTATTTCTTGGGTGTCTTCGTCCATGTGACACCCCTCAAATGCCCCACGGGTGTCGGTCCTGACACCGGTAACGGTGTTCTTCAGGTGTCGCGGTAAGGTGTCTCACGGGAATCTGAAGGGTGCAATCCGGCCAAAATGCATACCCATGGATCCCCGTTTTCGTTTTCGGTGTTACATAGGTGTCGCACACTCTTTCTTCAGGTGTTGCGGTAAGGTGTCCCACGAGAATCTGAAGGGTGTATGTAATCCGGCCAAAATGCATACCCTGGGATCCCCGTTTTCGTTTTCGGTGTTGCATAGGTGTCGCACACCCTTAAGGGTGTCCCTTGACACCCGTAACTTAAAGGTGTCCCTTGACACCCGCTGTAGGGTATAAACAAACCTTTTGTCGGTGCAAAATTGCCGATTGACACGACGTTCTTCTCTATAGGCCAATAACAAATATATCAAATTTCATTGCGATCCTTTGAGTTTTGGTCCCCCTCCCGGGCCTCAGAAAGTTGTTGACCCCTACCCAAAAGGTCACAAATCAACGTCGTCGTACAGACCTCTGCCTGTGTTAATTTTAAAGCTCTGGCCGAGTAGAATCAACTTTATAACAGTCGAAATGCTTTTAAATTCAACGGTTTTCGTTCCTAGGAGTCATAAACATCCACCCAAACCAAGCCTTCAATAGAGCTCCATTGAAGCCTTGGTTTTTGTAGATGTTTATAACACTTAGAATGAAAACTATTGCATTTAAAGCATTTTGACCGTATTTAAGTTCATTCTACACAACAAGGGCTTTCAAATGAGGACACGCGGAGGTCTGTACGACGACGTTGATTTTTGACCTTTTGGGTAGGGGTCAACAACTTTCTGAGGCCCGGGAGGGGGACAAAAACTCAAAGGATCGCAATGAAATTTAGCATGCTTGTTATTGGCCCAGAGAAGAACGTTGTGTCAATCGGCAAGCTTGCACCGATAAAACGTATTTTTTTTCTTCGTCCCTGGCCCGATGCTCGTCACGTTAGTGCAGTAGCAGTGTGGCAGGGGTGTGACATCATAGCACCGATTGTCAACAACATACCATTCATGGTGAAACAGATATATTCAGCGAACAAAAACCACAATGATCGAAGCTTCGAACATCGCCAAGTCCCTACAACGCACGTCTCACAGTCTCACAAACGTCTCCACGTCACAGCCCGTAGCTGTCGAAACACACTTCGAATCGGTGGACCCATGGCCCCAAACCCTTAAGAACATTGAACACAAATGTCCCCCATAAAAAACACTCTACAAAGACACTTGACAGTCGTGCCCTACCAAAATTAAAATGCCCTCCATAAAAATTGTTGTCCTAAAACAACATATCATACCATTCATGGTACCTGTTCGCTGAACAGATTATTCAGCGAACAAAACAAAACCACAATGATCGAAGCTTCGAACATCGCCAAGTCCCTACAACGCACGTACGTCTCACAGTCTCACAAACGTCTCCACGTCACCGCCCGTAGCTGTTGAAACACAACTCACTTGGAATCGGTGGCCCCCAAACCCTAAGAACATTGAACATGAACACAAATGTCCCCAGAAAACAAATCTACAAAGACACTTGACAGTCGTGTCCTATACTAAAATTAAAAAGCCCTCCATACAAACTGCTCTCCCGATGTTTGAGTCATGTCCTACTGACTCCTACTGTTTCACCTCCCCCATTACTGCCCTGACGCGCGCCGGGACATACATACCGGTGTCAAGTTTGAAGATCATTTTCTCAAGGAAAATGTTCAGATGCTTTGTGATCGCTGGCGTTTTTAGGGCGAACACATACAGGCCAACGCTCTGTAGGACGACTGCTTATTGCTTATAATTTGTTTCGGCGCACAGTACGCCTTCCACGTACACGTCATATGTGTCTGATGCACAAATGAACGTGCTTGCTGTGTCCATGAGGAGTGTCTCCCATGTCACGTCGAGGGCGCTCAGCAGTGTCAGCAGCGCTTCGTCTGAAACGAAGACAAATATTGTTCCTTCTTTTTAACCCGGCAGCGAGCGGTGATATCCATTTTGGCCATTTTTTGGACCATCGCATAAGGTAAAGGTCAGCAGGTCAAGTCAGGTCAAGTCAGGTCAAGTCAGGTCAAGTCAGGTCAAAGCCAAATGGCCTCCGTGTGAAATTGTTACCAACCTTAGTGTACGATTGTGTTGGTATTATGAAACGATTCCACTGTTCATAGCTCCGGGCACATATAACAGGAGACCTGTTATCTGTGCTCCGGGATATGGAACCTGACCATATAATTGACTTTGTGACGTCACTGACCTAACCTGACATGGGATCGACACCAAACTTTGCCCACACGTGGCATAGGTATTCAATTGAATGCCTAATCAGCTTCAAGTCGCTATCTTTATGCGTTCTGGTGATATTGCCGATTAAACGAAGGAAAAAACGGCGCCTCACGGGTATATCATGTTCGAAGAGCAAATATAGCCCCAAGCCCGAACGGAGCTAATTATCCTCGATTTCCGAACATTTCAGTGTTCTTGTTGACACGAAACTGGCATGAACCTTTAACGTGGCCTACCTAGGGCTTTGAAGCTTATGCATTATTACCAGCATCGACTATAACTTCCTTCCGAGACGTTGTTATCAGCGCCATGTGACTTGGCAACAGCTGCCAGAACCTTGTTAAATGCACCTTTGTAGGCGCATTCGATCTCCAGCTTTCCAGTTATCAGGGACATCACGTCCCACATCTGGAATTGAGCATGCCTTCAATTGCAATGGACACATTAATCGGAAGTTCAACCCGCGTACAGCTGGCACGTAGCCATTGTTTACTGCGCCAGGGTATTTAACATTTACCGGCGACAGAATTGTCGAAGATGTCGGCATTCGGCTATTTGCTGCGGAGTGGATTGTTTTATATTTTCTTCGGTTTTGGTCCAATTTGGTCTTCGTAGATTAGACCAAAGTGGATAAAACTCAAATCGGCGCCGTTTTGGACCAAGTCGGATCGAATGGTGAATATGCCGCCCAAATCGGTACCTTGGGTTCGGAGCATGATGTTGTCTGCAACGATTTTGGTGGTTGTGGTCCAATTTGGTCCATTTATATTAGACCTAAGTGAACCAAACTCAATACCGCAACCTTTTGGACCACGCCGGATGGATTGGTGAAGATGCCGCCAAAAAGATCCCATAGGTTCGCAGATATCCGTCCGTTACCCCCTCCCTCTTGGGGTTAATTCGGACGCTCGCACATATATCGATGGAAAATATGAAAATTAGAGGAAAAACGCACCTCTTCTGTGCGTTGTTAGGGAATATATTGACCAGTATTTGGCGACGTTAAAAATTGAAATAAGAGGTGGACCCGGGGTCACGCGAGGTCTTATGTATTTATTTATTGCACAGAATCGGGTCAATCCACACATAAAATGGGCTATTCCAGACCTTCGTCAATACCATGGTCTCAGTATATCTATAAAAAAAACATTTTGAAAAAAATAAAACTTTCTTTCTCCACACATATCCACAAAATACACATGGCATGGCTAACCGCTAGGTTCGCCGAATCGCGTCTCGGATCTTGGTCAACGAAAAAAAGGTCACGAGGTCATGTGATCAAGGTTTTTCAAGGTCACGCAACAAAGCCCAGAAAAAAAAAAATATCCGTTTCACTGCGAATTCAGCCATATAAGTCATTTTGACATTTGGTTCAGTCAAATGAGTTATTTTGGACACCAAAAATACCTCCGCAGCGTGGTCTTGCAAAAATGTCCGATGTTACTCGAAAACCTGAAGTCAGATCGAGCTAATATTGCCACAGCTGAATTCAGGACCCAAGATAACCCTATAGACCAATTTTGAACAAAAAATAAGGGTGTAATTTGGAGAAGAAGAAAAAATACAAATACACACAAATTAACAAACACGCACTCACATGTGAGCGCGTGTTTGTTAATTTGTGTGTATTTGTATTTGTATTTGTATTTATTGAACAAACAACCACCGGCACAGGGCCCACTTACGGTTGAAGTCATGCAACAGTAAATTCAAACATTCCCAAATTACATGAGTACGCGTGGCAAAGTAAGATACTATACTGTATAGTAAAAGCAGCAGCATAAAATAAATAGATCAAAGGCGATTTAAAGCGCCGGAAAAAGTATAAATAAACGTATGAATAAAGCGCTGATACAGGCAAAAGCCTAAAAATAGACAAATACATAAAAGCGCCGGTAAAGGTAAAAATAAACGTATAAATAAACAGAACAGATCGAGCATTTGAGGCGTTGATACAGACAAAAAGCCTAAAATAGACCAGTATAGCTTAAAGCCAATGACTGGTCACAGGACGTGATCTAGGCTCACATCAGCGACCTGAACTTAAGTATGTACCCTGACCATCAGCAAACTCGCGATGTCTGACCTAAGGGTTCGAGACGGCAGAAATAAATCAGTGAGGGTTGCTGTGTCTGAGCGAGTTAAAGAGATGCGGGAGACGAACCAAGAAGTCCCTCTTTACAGAGTCTACTCTTCTACGAGGTACGTGAAAGAGCGCGGGGCGCCGCGTACGTCGGCTTGGTGCTGACAGCGGGAACATTGCCACAATATCAGGGCAGTCTAGGTGGCCACTGAATACTGAGCGCATGAACATTAGATCGGACCGAATGCAACGCGACCTGACCGATGCGCAGCCAAACAGCTCGAGCAATGACACGTAGTCAAGTGGTGGACTGGCTGCTTGGGTTTTAGATCCCAGCCTCATCAGGAAACGGTGTTGTAGGCGCTCCAGCCGGCGCATACGGGTGACCGCAGCGCCGGACCAGCTCACGCTACCGTATTCCAGTACGGATCTTACGTGTGCCTTGTAGGCGGCGAGGGCTGCGGCATGGTCAAATCGCGTTCGGTGTGCGCCAGCGGACATCTGCATGCTCCTCATGAGCAGGCCAAGCATACGGTTCGCCTGAGTGACAGTGGCGTCAACCTGGTCCCAAATGTGAGCTTGGCGTCTAAAATGACGCCAAGGTCTCGCACGCGCACACATCGCTCAAGCTGGTGGCCGTCCAGCACGTACGAGGCAATGAGGTGATGAGCGCAAGGTGAAAGTGATCGTTTGCACTTAGCACTTAGCTGGGTGTGTGTTTTTTGTACTGCCAATCTCCATGTGAATGTGTTGACTCGCACCCCTCTGAGTAAATTATGCGTGCTCTCGAGTCTCGAACATCCTATTTAGAGGAAAGCCACAGAATGCAGCAGCAGCACCAGACTTGTGACCAGCGGACTGTTGTTACCGGAAAACATCGATGTCTGTTATTACCAGTACAGAGATACGGTTAGCAGTTGTGCAGGCAAAGTTGAATGCCGCTGAGCGGTCATGAGCCTTTTCCTCCAGTTGAGCGTCTTGCGGCGGCTCAGCCGCAAGATCGCTCCTACTCGATCAGCGATGGATGCGGTGGAGCGTACCACTCTCCCAAGCTCGCAAATGGGAAACCAATGGAATGGAATGAAAACCAACTCAAATGGAAAGTCAGTATCGCCGTTTCGCTCACTGCCTGTGCGTGGCCACCCAACTCACCCACCATCGCTATTCAGGGGAGATGACAAATTGACCTAGCCGCGTAGATCAGCGCCGCCGGTCAGGGGAGCTGACTTGCGTTGTGTGGTCCCACTCTGTGTGACATAATTGTGTGGAAATCAGTCGGCATTGAGCAGCCTGGCAGAATGGCGCGCCGGAGCCCATCGTGGCGCGCCGGGGGTGATCGTGGCGCGGTGTAGATAATCGCGGCGCACGTCGCAGCGTTCGCGGCTGAGAAATGGGCTCTGGGTCGCCGAGCCGACCCCTGGACAGGACCGCTTGTCACCGAGACCTCCCCCGATACCATTTGTCAGCGCTGATAGAATCGGTCCGGAGTGGAGCAGGAGTGAGGATTCCACCGGATCGGAGGGACCGGCCGGCCCTGGCTCAGTATCTCACTGTGTACGACTGTGTCTGAGTCCCTGAACAGGAGTGGGGATTCCACCGGATCGGAGGGACCGTCCGGCCCAGGGGTCAAAAATAACGTCAACTCGACAACGTCGTTAGTAGCAATTCAGCGTTACACCAAACGAAGATTTGTAGCAAAACTGGCCCATGGCAAGACATAAAAATTGCACTATCATTACTGCGGTATATGCTTGAATGAGTCACTTTCTGTTGTAGATCCTGTACACTTATGGGGCTGTTTTGTATATTCACGGCT
Organism: Chirona hameri; assembly: GCA_036785665.1. Lineage (NCBI taxonomy): Eukaryota > Metazoa > Arthropoda > Thecostraca > Balanomorpha > Balanidae > Chirona > Chirona hameri. The sequence continues at coordinate 38,349 of JAXIVJ010003876.1, read as the reverse complement.
GGTTGATCTCTGTTTTCTGGAGATATTTTGAAAGCAATATGTTGCTAGCGAGAAATGTGAAAAATATCACCATAAGTGGGCAAATGTCACAAGTTTCTCGCAAGATCTAGAGACTAAACGTACCTTTTAAGGAAATCTACACCTACCAGAGATAGAGAATTTTGTAGCAAAAAATGCCAACATGAATCGACAGAGAGTGATACAGGTTGTATATTTTTGTATCACGCATAATACGAATAAAGGACATCAAATTGTACTTCAAAATATTCCAATATCTTTTAATAAAATTATTTCAAAGTTATTATCAGGCCATATTTAACCAAATGAATGTAACTCAATGAAGCGTAAAGACTTCCAGAGTCTGCTTTTTATGGTACCCCATCACTATAAGTTCAAGGTTTCCGAATGGTGACAAAGCCCTCCTTTGACATTTTGGTCTCGCGCTGGTTGGTGGTGTCTCTGTTGCGATAAGATCGATTTTTGGTGCTCCAAGGATCTGTGTTGTTTATCATGAGTAAAGTAAAGAAGGCTAAGTTAACAAACTCTAGAATGGAGATTTTGTGCGGATATCTCACCAAGGATGGAGCTGAGTGTAGTTTTTCATGCGTAAATTATCATCGTCCTCGGCTGCTGAAACACACAAAGAAACATCATCCTGCGGAGTCGGATGTTCTCCTACGTGGTTCTGCTGCCTGGGTAAGTGTTCAGTTATTTGTATTGCGCTAGGGACTAGGGAGCGCTCCCCGGCCGCTCCATAGTATTATTCGTATTTTTCCGGAAGTAGGCAGCGTGACTGTGAAAAACTGTGCTGACGTGGAGACGGGAACGTTTGGGACACATTTAGCGCCTACCTCGAAAACTGTAAGTGCGGAATTAGCCTAAAATCGCTCAACAACTTTGATTTTTCTGACAGACCTCGTCGCGCCAGTGACTGTCCTTGTAGTGCCTGTGATGCCATTTATGAAGAGAGGCCACTCTCAAGTCATCGACAAAACTCCAAATTGAACGAATTTTACGTAACCGTCGTCTGATTCCCGACTTTCTGGACCGTTTTCAAGAAATAAGCAAAATACTCAAAACTATTTCTTCAGCGCATGAGCGCTGCGATGGGCGCATGCACACCGACATCAATCTGCCGACACCCCGTCTCCCCCGTCCCCAATGTCGGCCCGCGCCGCTGCTCGGCACCGGCCCGAATCACCCTCCGTCGAGCCAGGCGCGTAGCCAGGATTTTTATTGGGGGTGGGGCACGTCGGTGGTAGAATCAAATTTAGCTCCTCAACCATATGTTGTTGACCGGAGGGGGGGGGGGGGAGGGAGCCGGGTCGTCAGAGAATCTAATTTTATTTAGTGTAAATTTGTTTTGCTCAGAGGGGGAGGGGCATGGCTCCCGTGCCCCCCCCCCCCTAGCTACGTCCCTGCGTCGAGCCGGGTCCGTCGGTCGCCGCCGCAACCGACGACCTTGACGGCGGCGACGCAGGGGAAAGCCTTTGCCGAGACGGATGGGTGGAAGGAAGGTGAAATGGAGGAGAAAATATATTTAGATAGTGGAAGGCAATCAATATAGGCGCAGAATTCGACGTTTAATACAATTTGCTTTCCTTGCCGCAGAGCAGGACATAATTCCAGGAAACTGCGTTTTTTTTAGTACAATAGGTCCTCGAATCGCCAAACAGGAACCAAACATGTTCTGCTGCATCTTCTCTACCTGTTGCCATTTTTATGTTAATTTTTCTGAAGGTGAAATGAAGTAGCCCAAATTCGAGGAGAAAATTAATGTAGGGATGGGTTGATTTCCTTCAGACAACTTTGCCACCTGAACCTAAAAATCCTGGCGATTCCCATGATCCAATTACTCAGTTCCACTATTCACGAAACCTTCACCTATACATTTGCCTTTTTCGTTTCCTCAGATGCTGGCGAGACACCAGTCATCACGCATGGAGGAGCATCCAAGTACTGGAGATGCTCCTGTGCCTGCCGAGTCGGCGCAGCAGCCTTTCCCAACTGGGCGTAACAAAGTAGCCCCTGAACATTTGCCTGCAGACGTGCACCCGACATGTGATGATGTTGATATGACCGACAGTGGACCGGCGATTAGCACTGAGACGGTTCGCAACGATAACGGGGGTCTCTGGGGTCTCTCACAATGCTGCAGGCGGTTGAGCACTCTGATTGCCTGATCTACGCTGCACGAGGTAGGCAAGTCCCAAATTACCGGGGCCATTCAATTCGAAGAAGTATATATCACTGCAAAAGCAGCTAAAGAAACAAAAGGCAAACATATAAAAATGCGTTCCTTTTTGCTAGTCTTTGGCTACTTCTCATTTCTTGGCGCATTTATTCTTATTTTTAAGCGATCTTAATTTATTAGTGTTTATCCTGATAGCGTTATGACGTGAATACCAACACATCAGAGTGTCATGTAAAATGTTGAATCGTTTTGGGTTTCCTAGAAGTAATATTGTCAGTGCTTGTCCAAGGACCATTCAAACTGGTCTTCGTCTTAATTGTTTTTTTTATACAAAACTTATTTTCTGACATAAGCTTTTGCACTGCCAATATTTAGTTTAGGAAAAATCATATTTTAGTTTAGTTTAGGAAATATATCAAACACTTTCACCTGTTTCAAAGACACCCGCTTTCAGTGGGATTATAAAAAAAAATTTGGAGAGTTATGGAATCCGGATGCAGAACACACCATTTAGGAAGTTGCATTTTATACTTACTCAACTGCTATCATTCTAGTGTCTAAGTACAAGTCAAAGCACATTTTGTAATAGTGGTTCTGTTCCCACAGCGGTACAAACGCTTAAGGAGCAAAAGATCCTGCCAAAGGAGCTTGGTGTCGGCCTCCCACAAATCAGAGCGGCTCACAGATTCATGCGAGAGCTACCGAACGAGCTGACAGACCCCGAGCTCTACGTGAGGCTGCAAAAACAGGCCCAGAGTGAGGCGATCCTGCAGCCATACAGTGACATGGTGGCACGGATTTGGATGCTGGCAGCTCCCGAGAGTGTTGTGGAGAGCATGTGCAGTGTGGTGAAGGACATCTTCGGCGAGAACCGCCAACTGTCGCACGCAAGTGCAGCGAAAGAGCTTTGTGTGCGCTGGAATGGACCGGAGCCTGTCTGCGCTGACAAACTATTAGAGCACGTGCGGCAGCGGTGTCAGAAGGACAATTTTTTGACCGTAGGTCACAGGGACATCGGAAAAGTTATGAAAAGGCATCTTGGTAGAAGGTGTCACCGCGCCCCTGTATATATGTGATATGAATTTGTGATATGAAGTGTATAGTGATGTACGGATGCAGTGCCAACAGTAGGTACCCAATGGGAATTAGTATAATGTCATTCGATGAACGGTTGTGGTGTGCACTTTATTTGGTGTGCCAGTGTGCCACATCCAGTGTTTAGAACTTGAATTCTGCTCCCGTGTGCTATTTATTTTGTCTTGTTGAGTACTTGTCTTGTTTAAGATTCGTCTTGCATTATTTATTTGTGCAAATCAGCTTTTTGTTTGCACGTATATATTGGACACGTCACCTGGATGGATGTTGGAAGGAAAAATATAGTCGTCTGTTCTATTGCAAATGGTGAACCTGTTTTTACATTAAATCAACAAGTGTTTTATCCCATGAGGGTACGATACCTTGGTGTCGAGGTCGGTAGATTGGTACTTAGGTATAGCGATACGCCTGGTCTAGCCGCAAAAGAAGAACCGGTTAAATAACGTTGCCACTTCTGTTGAACTGCTTGCCAGTTTTGTGTAGCGAATTTTCGCATTAGCAGATATAAACATTTGCAATCGACAAATGGAAATGTGTAGAAATGTAGCTTCGATGAGAATGAGAATGTTCGATAAAAGGTGTAGCAAAATTGGGCTCCGTCAAATTCGGTTGGTAGCAAATTTTAACTTTTTGTTACCCCTGGTCCGGCCCTGGCTCAGTATCTCACTGTGTACGACTGTGTCTGAGTCCTTGAACAGGAGTGAGGATTCCACCGGATCGGAGGGACGGTCCGGCCCTGGCTCAGTACCTCACTGTGTACGACTGTGTCTGAGTCCCTGAACAGGAGTGGGGATTCCATCGGATCGGAGGGACCGTCCGGCCCTGGCTCAGTATCTCACTGTGTACGACTGTGTCTGAGTCCCTGAACCCTTCCTGTCCCGTCCTGAGTCCCTGAACCCTTACTGTCCCGTCCTGAGTCCCTGAACCCTTACTGTCCCGTCCAACTGTGCCTGAGTCCCTGAACCCTTACTGTCCCGTCCTGAGTCCCTGAACCCTTACTGTCCCGTCCAACTGTGCCTGAGTCCCTGAACCCTTACTGTCCCGTCCAACTGTGTTTGAGTCCCTGAACCCTTACTGTCCCGTCCAACTGTGTCTGAGTCCCTGAACCCTTCCTGACCCGCCCAACTGTGTCTGAGTCCCTGAACCCTTCCTGTCCCATCCAACTGTGTTTGAGTCCCTGAACCCTACCTGTCCCGTCTAACTGTGTCTGAGTCCCTGAACCCTTCCTGTCCCATCCAACTGTGTTTGAGTCCCTGAACCCTTCCTGTCCCGTCCTGAGTCCCTGAACCCTTCCTGTCCCGTCCAACTGTGTCTGAGTCCCTGAACCCTTCCTGTCCCATCCAACTGTGTCTGAGTCCCTGAACCCTTCCTGTCCCGTCCAACTGTGTTTGAGTCCCTGCACCTTTCCTGTTCCGTCCAACTGTGTTTGAGTCCCTGAACCCTACCTGTCCCGTCCTGAGTCCCTGAACCCTTCCTGTCCCGTCCAACTGTGTCTGAGTCCCTGAACCCTTCCTGACCCGCCCAACTGTGTCTGAGTCCCTGAACCCTTCCTGTCCCGTCCAACTGTGTTTGAGTCCCTGCACCTTTCCTGTTCCGTCCAACTGTGTTTGAGTCCCTGAACCCTTCCTGTCCCGTCCTGAGTCCCTGAACCCTTCCTGTCCCGTCCAACTGTGTCTGAGTCCCTGAACCCTTCCTGTCCCGTCCTGAGTCCCTGAACCCTTCCTGTCCCGTCCAACTGTGTCTGAGTCCCTGAACCCTTCCTGTCCCATCCAACTGTGCCTGAGTCCCTGAACCCTTCCTGTCCCGTCCAACTGTGTCTGAGTTCCTGAACCTTTCCTGTCCCGTCCAACTGTGTCTGAGTCCCTGAACCCTTCATGTCCCGTCCAACTGTGTCTGAGTCCCTGAACCCTTCCTGTCCCGTCCAACTGTGTCTGAGTCCCTGAACCCTTCCTGTCCCGTCCAACTGTGTCTGAGTCCCTGGACCTTTCCTGTCCCGTCCAACTGTGTCTGAGTTCCTGAACCCTTCCTGTCCCGTCCAACTGTGTTTGAGTCCCTGAACCCTTCCTGTCCCGTCCTGAGTCCCTGAACCCTTTCTGTCCCGTCCAACTGTGTCTGAGTTCCTGAACCCTTTCTGTCCACCCTGCCTCATGACAATCCGGAACAAGATAGAGTCTTCAATTAATAAGTTGTATTGAGCAACGTCGTATTTCCACTGAAAACGACCGTTAAGTTATCCATAAAACCAGGTAACTTGCCTCCCAAAATTAAAACGGTACACATCCCATACCCCAGTTCCCGTAAATATCTTTAAAAAAACTTCTGGTTCAAACCCCAAACGCCACATTCACGTCCAATCTGCCCAACGTCGCTGTTCTTCAACTATTCGGGAAATGCGGCGGCACCGGAGTCACCGGAGGTATTCAGCCGGTGTGGCACGTGCTCCGCAGTCCGCACCCGTTCGCCGCTGACAACCCGCATTGTCGTGCCGACGCTACAAAGGAAGGGGTGGCCGGCACCCGGAGCCCCCTGCTGGCACCGGCCGCCGAGGGTTTTACGATAATGCTGGGGATGCCCTCTGTCCGAGCGTCGAGCGGCGGGCGGCGGGCGGCGGACGGCGGACGGCGGGCGGCGGGCCGCGGGCAGCGGGCGGCGTGCGGTGCGCGGCAGGATGTGCGGCATTCGCGGCTCGCGTGCGGCGCATGGCGCACCCGCTGAGTGTGAGCTGTCGTCTCCGCGCGGTGACAAGAGCATAGTCCCGCCAGAGCCGGACGCGGCACTTGAGAAATCCTACGTAGTGAATGGGACAATGCGGTGTTTTGGGTCCCTATGGCGCACTGTGGTTGCCAGGCGTGCCATGCCGTCCGGCGTAGGTGACTGGGCCATGCGTGCCATGCTGTCCGGTGTAGGTCCCTGGGCCAGGCGTGCCATGCTGTCCGGTGTAGGTCCCTGGGCCAGGCGTGCCATGCTGTCCGGTGTAGGTGACTGGGCCAGGCTGCAGCGCCATCCTGTCCTGTACCCGATAGTGCCAATATGTTCTGTGCACCCGATCAGTACTGCCTGATCTGCGATCAGTACTGCCTGATCTGCGATCAGTACTGCCTGATCTGCGATCAGTACTGCCTGATCTGTGATCAGTACTGCCTGATCTGTGATCAGTACTGCCTGATCTGTGATCAGTACTGCCTGATATGTGATCAGTTCTGCTGTACCCGATCAGTACTGCCTGATCTGTGATCAGTACTGCCTGATCTGTGATCAGTACTGCCTGATCTGTGATCAGTTCTGCTGTACCCGATCAGTACTGCCTGATCTGTGATCAGTACTGCCTGATCTGTGATCAGTACTGCCTGATCTGCGATCAGTACTGCCTGATCTGTGATCAGTACTGCCTGATCTGTGATCAGTACTGCCTGATCTGTGATCAATACTGCCTGATCTGTGATCAGTTCTGCTGTACCCGATCAGTACTGCCTGATCTGTGATCAGTACTGCCTGATCTGCGATCAGTACTGCCTGATCTGCGATCAGTACTGCCTGATCTGTGATCAGTACTGCCTGATCTGTGATCAGTACTGCCTGATCTGTGATCAGTACTGCCTGATCTGTGATCAGTACTGTCTGATCTGTGATCAGTACTCCTGCACCCGATCAGTACTGCCTGATCTGTGATCATTACTGCCTGATCTGTGATCAGTACTGCCTGATCTGTGATCAGTACTGCCTGGTCTGTGATCAGTACTGCCTGATCTGTGATCAGTACTGCCTGATCTGTGATCAGTACTGCCTGATCTGTGATCAGTACTGCCTGGTCTGTGATCAGTACTGCTGCACCCGATCAGTACTGCCTGATCTGTGATCAGTACTGCCTGATCTGTGATCAGTACTGCCTGATCTGTGATCAGTACTGCTGCACCCGATCAGTACTGCCTGATATGTGATCAGTACTGCCTGATCTGTGATCAGTACTGCCTGATCTGTGATCAGTACTGCCTGATCTGTGATCAGTACTGCTGCACCCGATCAGTACTACCCTGTCCTGCACCTTGTACCTACCCATGCATTTACTCCCTGCTCTGCTCTGTATCCATGCAGTACCGCACTGGGTTTTGTCCGGGTGCATGGGCGTCGGAGACGGAGGGGGTGGGGTGGGGTGGGGGACACGTCCCCCAACATTTTCAGATTTTAACATTAGGCCTGTGGGCGTTGCATGGAAAGAATCTACTTCAGAATGCCTCCGTACCCCTAGCTTTCGGAAAGGGGCGGCGACCTAGTCCGGGTGGTACCTGCCCTGTACCCAAATGTTACGTCCCTGTACCCGGGACAATGCCTACCTTCTCTGTTGTATGTACCCAGTCGGCAACAAGCCTGTACCTGGACACAACCATTTCAGAACAGTGACAACTTCTCTGTGTTAGTATATAACGAGTAACGGTTCAGAAACGAACAGGTCACTTATTACATGGTCACTGGCGTGAAATTCAGAGACAGATTGAGTTTTTTCTTCTTCTCACGAATACATCGTGTATTTTCCCTCACGATAGACGGCACACTTAAAGGGAATAAGGTCACCTTTAAAGTTGTCTTGAAAATTGGCTATACGGGGTATTTCGAACTGAAAAACGAATATGGCATTTGTTTGGATGATAGGTGGATATCCGTCGAAGAGTTTCAAGTTTCGTGTCCCGATCGTGGCACGAAACAGCCGAACAGCGTCTTCTAAAAAGGTCCCTTTTTGAAGACGCTGTTTCGTGCCCCGATCTACTATCACGGCACTAGTCCTGTGTCGAAATTACTTAGCGTAGCGAGGTAACTCTTTCACCACAACCCGTTTTTCGATCTGCTCTAAAAAGCTGCTATCTCAGTTAAAACCCCTTGTTAAAGGTGAACTATTCCCTTTAACTGCAATTGATTGATTGATTGGTTGATCTTACATTTTTTGCTACAGGTCATATACATTTGCTACGTGTGGCAAGTTATGCACGAACGCGCTTCGAATGGCATTTGAGCTATATTATTAAATACCAGTAAGGCGCCGTAGTCGGCGATGAACGACGGCGATGAACGGATCGAATGGTGAAGAAATCACGCAGATCGGTCCAATAGCCTCGGAGCATGGGCTTGCCTGCAAATTTGTACTGAAAGTTTTGATCCAATTTGGCACCTTAGGGTGGACCGAACTGTATAAAACTCAAACGGCACCGTTTCAGGCCATTTGGAATCGAATAGGAAAACAATGAGCCAGATCGGTCCAGTAGTTTCGGAGCATGGGCTTGCTTACTAATCTTAACAGTTGTTAGACCCTCCCGGAACGAGGTCCATAAACGGGTACGTCAACAGACGGGAACGAGCGCAGGAACGGACGCGGAAACACACACGGGAACGGAATACAGGAACTAGACATGTGAATGGCAACGGCAACTGAGCACAGGCACGGGCAGTGGAACGGGCACGAGAACAGGAGAGGGCACGGGCACGGGAATAGCACGGGGTACAGAATCGGGTTACGGAAGCGAGGTATGGGAACCGGTAGCGGGAACGGGAACAGGATCGTGGACGCCACCAGCTACTGAATGGATACGAATTGGCTGGCTATATATATTAGCTGGCTATATACATAAATGGCAGTAATGTGTCCTATGCTTAATAAATACCTAAATCGGACCGGTTAATGGGCATCGAACGTATTGGCTGGCTATATATTTTAGCTGGCTATATAAATTTGCTGGCTATATAAATAAAGGGCTATATAAATTAATGGCTACATAAATAAATGGCTATATAAATTGCAGGCCTTCTATATCCGATGAATAATGAGACACATGAAATGCGATTTCGGTATCATTGCGAAAACTCGCCCTATAATTCTACCAACAGCAGCCAGTTTGCTGCTGATAATGATCGCACATTGAGGAATCCCAGAGCTGTGAGAGAGATAGCCGGTCGTCAGAGTTGGTACGGGACATCAGAGTTGGTACGGGCCGTCATAGGTGGTACGGGCCGTCAGAGGTGGTACGGGCCGTCAGAGTTGGTACGGGCCGTCATAGGTGGTACGGGCCGTCATAGGTGGTACGGGCCGTCATAGGTGGTACGGGCCGTCAGAGTTGGTACGGGCCGTCAGAGTTGGTACGGGCCGTCAGAGGTGGTACGGGCCGTCAGAGTTGGTACGGGCCGTCAGAGTTGGTACGGGCCGTCAGAGGTGGTACGGGCCGTCAGAGTTTGTACGGGCCGTCAGAGGTGGTACGGGCCGTCATAGGTGGTACGGGCCGTCAGAGTTGGTACGGGCCGTCAGAGTTGGTACGGGCCGTCAGAGGTGGTACGGGCCGTCAGAGTTGGTACGGGCCGTCAGAGTTGGTACGGGCCGGCAAGGTTGGTACGGACCGTCAGAGTTGGTACGGGCGGTCAGAGGCGGTGCGGGCCGTCAGAGTTGGTACGGGCCGGCAAGGTTGGTACGGACCGTCAGAGTTGGTACGGGCGGTCAGAGGCGGTGCGGGCCGTCAGAGGTGGTACGGGCCGTCAGAGTTGGTACGGGCCGTCAGAGGTGGTACGGGCCGTCAGAGTTGGTACGGGCCGTCAGAGTTGGTACGGGCCGTCAGAGTTGGTACGGGCCGTCAGAGGTGGTACGGGCCGTCAGAGTTGGTACGGGCCGTCAGAGTTGGTACGGGCCGGTAAGGTTGGTACGGACCGTCAGAGTTGGTACGGGCCGTCAGAGTTGGTACGGGCCGTCAGAGTTGGTACGGGCCGTCAGAGGCGGTGCGGGCCGTCAGAGTTGGTACGGGCGGTCAGAGGCGGTACGGGCCGTCAGAGGTGGTACGGGCCGTCAGAGTTGGTACGGGCCGGCAAGGTTGGTACGGGCGGTCAGAGGCGGTACGGGCCGTCAGAGGCGGTACGGGCGGTCAGAGGCGGTACGGGCCGTCAGAGGTGGTACGTCAGCTGTGTGATGGACGGGTCACGGTATTGGCTCGTATCACCACAGCCGTCTGGAGGTGTGAGCAATGGAATGGAGAGGGCATCAGCCCACACCCGTCCCACAGCTTCTCCTCACAGCGACAGCGAGGAATGCTTTCAGAGCGGTCCCTTTGATGTCTGGCGTTCGTCGTTCCGTAAGGTGAAGTGCTGTTATTAAACGTGGCGTCATTTGCTGTGCCGTATAGACTGTCAGGTGATGTCAGACAATGAGAAAGAGGTAATAGACTCGGCACTCCTGGGAATTTAAACATTTTACCAATATTGTAGGTTCCTCAGTTACGACGCACGTGTTGCATTTTTACGAGACATTCATATTTCCCTGATGTTAGAAGCTGAATAATCCAAGGCCCTTTAATAACCAGTAAGGCGCCGTAGTTGGCGATGAACGGGCGAGCGCAAACGAAATGTATGGTGAATTTCAACTCGATCGGGCAAGTAGTTTCTGAGACACACAAAAGGTGCGCACGTGCGCACGTGCAGAGGCACCCCAACCCTGACTTGTGGAAAAGAGGTGGATGAGAGGTCCCTAGCCACACACCAAATTTAAACACAATCGGCTCAGTCGTTCCTGAGATATAGAATAGGGGTGCACGTGCGCACGTGCAGAAGCACCCCACCCATGACCCAGGAAGGCGGCGGCGGAGGGGTCCCTAACCACACACTAAATTTGAACACAATCGGCTCAGCCGTTCTTGAGATATATAATAGGGGTGTGCACGTGCGCACATGCAGACACCCCACCCCTGACTTGTGGGAAACTGGTGGATGAGAGGTCCCTAACCATGCACCAAATTTGAACACAATCTGCCCAGCCGTTGCGGAGTTTTTACGAGAAAACACTTTCCAACACCCATCACCCGACACCCGCAGTGGTAGTCACCCACATGAGTCGGCACTGGTCTCAAACAGGGTAGGTTGGATGGGGCCGCTCAGCAAAGAAACCCGCTTGTCCATTGGACGTGCGGTTGCAGAGATATTAGCTTCTCAAAAGCGTCGCCACGGGCCGGGTCGGGCCGGGTCGGGCCGGGCCGCTCATATTCAGATTTTTCCCATATACCACGGAAGGACGAGCGAGTGCTTCGCGCTCGCTCGTAACAACAGGTTGGACGGAGTTTTATACCAAAATTATACCAAGTTCTTCAATGACATTATGTAACTTATCCATACAGTGGTAATTCCAGTCACCATGCCACTCAAACTGGGAATTATGACAGCAACAAAATATTTGTGCTCACATTATCACTGTTTTTAGTTATAAAGAAGAATAGACCAGTAAGGCGCCGTAGTTAGCGATGTACGAGCGAGCGCGAAGGAAATGTATGGGGAATTTCAACTCGATCGGGCAAGTAGTTTCTGGGATTTAAAAAAAAGTGCGCACGTGCAGGGGCACCCACCTTTGACTTGTAGGAAAGTGGGGGCTGGAGGTCCCTAAACACACACCAAATTTGAACACAATCGGCTCAGTCGTTCCTGAGATATAGAATAGGGGTGAGCACGTGCGCACGTGCAGAGGCACTCCACCCCTAACTTGTGGAAAGGCAACGGCTGGAAGGTCCCTAACCACACACCAAATTAGAACGCAATCGGTTCAGCCGTTCCTGATATATAAAATAGGTGTGTGTCCGTGCACACGTGCACAGGCACCCCACCCCTGACTTGTGGAAAAATGGCGACTGAGGGGTCCCTAACCACACACCAAATCTGCACACAATCGGCTCAGCCGTTGCCGAGTTTTTGCGAGAAAACACTTTTCAACACCCCTCACGCGGCACGCGCCACGCGCAGTGATAGTCACTAGTCACCCACATGAGTCGGCACTGGTCTCAAACAGGGTAGATTGGATGGGGCTGCTCAGCAAAGAAGTCAGCTTGTCAATCGGACGTGTGGTTGCAGAGATATGAGCTTCTCAAAAGCGTCGCCACGGGCCGGGCTGGGCCGGGCCGGGCCGGGTCGCTCATACTCAGATTTTTCCCATATACCAGTAAGGCGCCGTAGTTGGCGATGAACGAGCGAGTGCGAAGGAAATGTATGGGGAATTTCAACTTGATCGGGCAAGTAGTTTCTGAGATACAAAAAAGGTGCGCACGTGCGCACGTGCAGAGGCACCCACATTTGACTCGTGGGAAAGTGGGGGCTGAGAGGTTCCTAACCACACACCAAATGTGAACACAATCGGCTCAGCCGTTCCAGAGATATAGAATAGGGGTGTGCACGTGCGCACGTGCCAAGCCACCCCACCCCTGACTTGTGAAGAGGCGGCGGCTGAGAGGTCCCTAACCATGCACCAAATTCGAACACAATCGGCTCAGCTGCTCCTGAGATACAGAGTAGGAGTGTGCACGTACGCACGTGCAGAGGCACTCCACCCCTGACTTGTGGGAAACTGGCGGTTGAGAGGTCCCTAACCACACACCAAATTTGAACACAATCGGCTCAGCCGTTCCTAAGATATATAATAGGGGTGTGTACGTGCGCACGTGCAGAGGCCCCTGACTTGTGGAAAATTGGCGGCTGAGGGGTCCCTAACCACACACCAAATTTGCACACAATCGGCTCAGCCGTTGCAGAGTTTTTGCGAGAAAACACCTTGCAACACCTCTCACGCGGCACGCGCCACGCGCAGTGGTAGGCACACACATGAGTCGGCACTGGTCTCAAACAGGGTAGGTTGGATGGGGCTGCTCGGTAAAGAAGTCAGCTTGTCAATCGGACATGTGGTTGCAGAGATATAAGCTTCTCAAAAGTGTCGCCACGGGCCGGGCCGGGCCGGGCCGCTCATAATCAGATTTTTCCCATATACCACGGAAGGACGAGCGAGCGCTTCGCGCTCGCTCGTAACCACGTAAAGAAGAGCGAGCGCTTCGCGCTCGCTCGTAATACATTATAGTACAGGATTCTTAGGGTGCGATCAGCTTTGTGCGTGCGATTAGGGTGCGATTAGATTTGTGCGTTTGGACACAATTTCGAAGTACGTTTTGGCAATGCAACGCTTCACCCATCTGGTAGTACGAACATTATAGGGGTCGTTTTGGACAATAATCTTACTTTCGAAAAGCATGATTCTATCATGACGCAACGATGTTACGCAACTCTGTTCGGTCTGTCAAAATTTGAGCACTGACTGCCAAAATAATTAAAAATGTTTATCATTGCATCATTGTTTTTTCGTATATATTGTATTGTGCGATGGTCTAGGCAGGCTGCAACGCAACTCAACGTAAACGTTAAAAAAATAATAACGCACAGCGCAAGAATTTTTTAAAATGCTGTCAGACACGTATGATGCTTATGGATGTGGATTGAAATGGCCGAAAGTGGACGAACTTGTTGCCGAACGATACAGATCATGTATTCGGATCCTCCATTACATGAATTTTATGGCATCCACGTCAGTACATAATAGCACATGTATGTGAAGAACTGTAGTATAAAACACGCACAATAAAGCACAATGGCGGCAACGCTAAAAGAGTGTCAGAATACGCAAAACCGTCAATCTTGCTACAGAGTGGCTACATGCAGCCTTTGTCCAGCCTCTGGTGGCAGGCCGTTCCATGCGCGCGCGGCTCGGTACAGGAAGCTGCGCCTGGCGAACTCCGTCCACACACTCGAGCACAAGCTCGAGCTGCCCCAGCTCGAGCTGGCCGCCATCAGTGGCGCGCGTGCGGCGGTCGGACACGTCGGCGCGCCGCAACACTCGCTGGCGCAACAGTTCTGAGGCGCCAGGAGCAGTGATGAGGTGGCGCATTGTGGCGATGTCACGTTCGGTGAGCATTTAATTTACACTAGGCCACTCCAGCTCCTGCAATGACGGAGTGACATGGTCTCGCCGGCCGAGTCCGGCCACGATGCGGACACCAAAATGAATCGCCTTTTGGACGCGCAGCTTCTGTGCTGCGGTACAGTCGCCCCACACCGTTATACAATAACGTATGTGGGGGAAGACGAGAGCCTCTATCAACAGACGTCTGATGCATTTCGGCAGCTTATGTCTGACTCGCGCCAGGCCCACCAGCACACAGTAGCAGCGCTGAACAACAGACGCGATGTGACAGTTCCATGTTAGGTGTGAGTCGATGACGACACCAAGCACCTTGACGCTCTGTGAGGGCGAAATTTCGTCATTGCCGAAATGAACAGAGAAGTCGGAGGTGACGTTTTGACGGCGAGATCTCAGGAGGATCATCTCCGTTTTGGCCGGATTAATTTTTAGACAGTTCTGTGTGAACCACTTCATAGCTATGACCTATGACTAAAGAGCTTTCAACACGAGTTTTTAGGGCATGAACGTTTGATGGAAAGTCAGCGTCAAGGAACTGGGCGTCGTCAGCATACATCACGATCCTCCCATATGGGAGGTGCTGTGGCAGATCGTTGGTGAAGAGCAAAAACAGTATGGGCCCTAAGATGGACCCTTGGACCACCCCGTGAGTCACGTCCAGCGAGCTCGAACCACCCCGCACGGTCTGGGTACGCCCATGCAGCCAGGCTGTGAACCATCCGCGCTGGACACCATACCATTCCAACTTGTCCAGGAGACGGCCGTGCTCGACGCTGTCAAATGCCTTAGACGTGTCAGCTGTGACGAGTGACGTCGTCATGCCTCTGTCAATGTTGTCTGTTGCGTAAGTGACAGCGTCGAGCAGGGCCGCCTCCGTGGACAGTGCCGGCCGGAAACCGTACTGCTGAGGGCACAGTACATGGTGGGTCGTCAAGTAAGCGAGACCTGGTGATGATACATCGTCTGATGATAATAATGCACCGATCTGTCTGAGAGATTTGTTGTAGTACCGCGAGAATGCGTCCGCCAGGGAAACCCGAGGTTCTGCAGCGGAGCTGCTGAACATGCCTCGAGTCCGTACCGAGCACGCCCGTCGATCGTTCAGATTTCGGTCAATGGCCAAATGGAACGAGGCGCCGGGCGAAGACGCTGGAGCAGTGACGGTGTTTCGTACGCGGATGAGGGAGTGGCTGACAGCAGATCGCTAACTCTGCAAGAACCGACTGTCTTGTGCTTTTAATGCCTTTGTGTCGACAATTTTGTATGTGGATTCATTTTAATAGTGTAACTGTGATACAATGTAAAATGACACTAGTCATTAAAAACCGTGTTTTGCGGATGACATCCGATTGAACGATGATTGATACCCAAACACCTGTGGCAAAAACGGCGGCGCGCAGCGCCGGCTGCACCGCTGTTCTTTCCTCGAAAACTGTAGTGGGTGGGGTTAATAAGTTTGTTGAGATTTAAAAATCCGTAGCTTCCCCTCCAAGTAACGAGAGGCTAATAATAATAAAGTTCATAATCTGATGAAAATATACCAAAATCATCATTATTATGTACGTTACACTTACATGGTCGTCATGAACGATTGACTGTTGAAATGTCTGACGAACCTTATACATTTTGACCCGGGATACGGCTAGAGAAAACAGTGAAAACATGGGAATGAGCACATTATGGCAAAATATGTTTTTCAAACATATTTTCCCATAATTCCAATAATTTAAAACACTTTAAAAAGTGTTTTAAAATCGATTTAGAAAACGCTCCATTTCCCATTGCTTCAACACAAACATGACTTTGGGCGCCCTCTTACATACGTCACAGGCATCTTGCCAGATCTAGTAGGAACTAAACTTCGACCCCCCCCCCTGGGAATAATCCGTGATAATCAAATATAAATCAAATATAAAACTAAGCTAAGGAACATCAAATATTTAACCAACTGAAACAAGAAAATATTACAATGGCTCTGCAGCTAGACGAAATCATGTAAGTTACTCTTTACATATCAGACATGCACCGATAACTATAGAAAAGATCTGGAATCCAAACGGTCTCACGATAATCCGCTTGTGAAATATCCAGGTCCCGACAAAAACCAAATCCCATTGGAAAATGTCTGGGTTTTATCATGTATGGACATGATAAAACTCAGCAGGCACCTAAATAATCAATTGTACCACAAACGTTCAATTTTCCAAAGGTATCCCAATATTCTTAAAGGTTCAAAATGTATCTGCTTACGAATCAGCATCAAAATTGAAATGCCTATCACCACTGAACACGAAGAATAATGGACGCCAAAAGCGTGACGCTACGAGTTTCCTGCACGATATACCAATTTATAACGAGCATATTCAAAATCAGGGGAAATGTTTAGTCGTTAGCTAAATTCGTTACATTATTGTGTAACAAGCCATTCAAACTAATGTAAAAAGTACATTTCCATTGTAAGACGTCATCAGACGTCATATCCGGTCATTTCGCGAATTTACCGCTTCATGCCAAGTCACTATTGAGAAAATTCATGCCACAAAAAGAAACACATTTTAGTTCATTGGATGTATTTGTTTAAGAAACATCAGCGAAATAAAATGCCTGTTTCCGCTCAATACGAAGACCAATCTACACTAGAAAGTGACGCCACGAGTTTCCTGCACGTCATACCAATTGCTAACTAGCATATTCGAAACCAGGGGAAAATATTGAGCCATTAGGTAACTTTTCGTATCTGTACTCAAAATAATTATTTTGTGAGTCATTCAAACCAATGTAAAAAGTAAATTTACATCGTGTGACGTCATCATGACATCATATTCTGGTCATTTCGCAAAATTAACGCTTTACGGCTGGTCGTTATAAAACTATCATAAATTTGCCACGAATCAAGTCAAATTTTAGTTCATGTGATGTGTTAGTTAAAGAAACATCAGCAAAATAAATGTATCTTACTACTCAACACGAAGACAAATCTACACACAAAACGTGACATCATAAGTCTCCTGCACGACATACCTATTTCCAACCAGCATATTCAAATTCAGCGGACAATTTTGGTTCGGGCCACAGATTTTGATGCTTGTACTATAAACGGCGTCTTTGTTCCGTCTTCTAGACGACTTTTTGTAATTTGGCCTAGAGCATGCGCACTGGAGGGGGGGGGGGGGGGTGAATACTTCAACAGGGAAATTCTTTTGGCATCATTCCCATGCAACTAGGGGGCTTAGTTGACGTGTATTTTGCTGCATTGCGCTTTGAATCAATATATTTCTTCTTTCAGCATCACTTTCTTTCGTACAATGGGAATTTGTGTTACAGTGATTTCTTTATATGAGATTTTTCTCACTCCAAAACATTTTCCGCAGATCATGAAAGTCTACATACATTTGGTTATGGTTTGTTATCGGCATCAAAATCGTGTAATGAGCACTTCAACTGGCTATGTTATGAATTAATACAAATACAATGCATACCTGCAAATACAATGTATATTTCGCTGCTCAATTTTGTCATGTGTGCTGCAATCATTTCCTGGAAACCAATCATCCCCACTTTTCAGAACGTCTCTCACACCTGTGTTTATCTAGACGAATGTGTGCCAGCTCCGTTTTTTATCCAGCATCGACTGGCGGAAGGTCGTGACGCTTTGTTTGCCAATCTATCGGAGCCACGTCATGCCAGGTTCCTATGCGCCACAGTTCGTCTTAAGAGCTCGCCGCCTGGCATGAGTCAGCTATACGCTGCTGACTGGCGGCGGTCGAGCTCAATCCTTCCCCGGCGTGGCGAAGCGGGCTTTGTGTGCGTCGTCGTGCGGTGTCGGCTTCTGTGATGGTTCGACTGGTCGGACGGATCCGATGAGGTGGCACAAAGACAGCCATCTACCCCGTCCACCGACGGCCAACCGATGAATACAGCCTGATTGGACCTGCGCGACACCGGCAGAGGGAACCGACTGACACTGACATCGGCCTCTGGCACTGGCCTCTGGTACTGGCCGCTGGGTGTTGCCACTACTGACACTGGCCGCTGGGTGCTACCACTACCAGGGCGTATTTTAACATAGTAACTGGGGTGGCAATTGCCACCCCAGTCATGAAGAATGCCACCCCAGTGACGGCACTTTGCCACCCCAGTTAAAAAGACGCTGAAACGCCCCTCTCGGCGATAAAGTAGCCCACCGCAGATGAGGCCGCCCCTTTGCATTAAAGAACGTCAATCCAAATTAAAATACCGTCCATTTCAGCAGGGGCGCAACCACCTATACGGACAGTACGGAATGTCCGTACCGTTAGGGCGCCAAAGGCCACGGTACCATTTTTGTTTTGCAATTAGCACCACCAACAGGACAGGCGCCAGTGGCGTACAGAGTATACGGTCATTCAGGGCATGGCCTGGTCCTTTGGACCCGAGGCGCCATTATAAAGCTGGCGCCCCTCCGATCAGTGACGGGGTCCCTCGGGCCCGTGACGGCGCCCCCTCCGGCTAGTGACGGCGCCTCCTCCTGTCAGTGACGGCGCCCCTCCGGCCAGTGACGGTGCCCCTCCGACCAGTGACGGCGCCCCTCCGGCCAGTGACGGCGCCCCTCCGACCAGTGACAGCGCCCCTCCGGCCAGTGACGGTGCCCCTCCGGCCAGTGAAGGCACCCTCTGGCCAGCGACGACACCCCTCTGACATGTGACGGCGCCCCTCTGGCCATTGACGGCGCCCCTCCGGCCAGTGACCACGCCTCTCCGGCGAGTGACGGCGCCCATCCGACCAGTGACGGCGCCCCTCGGGCCGTTGATGGCGCCCCCTCCGGTCAGTGACCGCGACCCTCCGGCGAGTGACGGCGCCCCTCCGGCTAGTGACGGGGGAGGGGGTGCCACTCCTTCCGCACGGTGCGGGAGGAGAGGCTGCAAAATTGTCGCCAATAATGATGGCGCCCCTGTCGATCGGGTGGTGCCCCTCAAGCCTCAAGGCAATGACCTGGTCCTTTGTGAATTTCTGCGCACGCCACTGACAGGCACTCCTGGGAATCGGACAATTAGCACTCCTAGAAGTAAATGGCGACATAGGAAAAGGATAGGCGCCACTAGAAGCAAATGCCGCCCCCATGGAGCAGAACAGGCGCCCTACCGGACAATAAGCAAATACCGCCCCCACGGGGTAAAACATGCGCCCTCTAAATTGGACAAATGCCCATTGGGCATTGTCCATTAGCAAATGCCGCCCCATGGCGCAGAACAGATGCTATCTAAACTGGACAATAGGCGTCCCCAGAAGCAAGTGCCGCTCCCCCCCCCCCCCCACACCCTCCAGATGCAAATGCCGCTCCCATGCTGAGGGTCCTGGTTCAATCCAGCTAATCAAAAGTTTATATTTTTCAAGGGGCCTCACAAAATAAAGTGGCCGAAATCCGTAGAGTTTTTCATATCCAGGGGATTTTTTTGGTTTGCCTCTTTCCCAGGGGCCACCATGACTGGCTTGTCCCTCCCCCCCCCCTTTCTGAAGGTCTGGTTGCGCCCCTGGTGACTGTAGATGATCGTAAACATGAGCAACCGAAATATATAGTTTTAGTTTGTTACGTCTTAAAGATATCCTGAGATCCTTTTTTGTTCGTCGTCAGTTTTGTGAAAGTTCAATCACAGGTGGTGTTACTGGTATTGTGTGGCGCTTGTTTACATTATGCTTTGATCTGCTTGCGTTATTTCTGCCTTGTTTTGCCGCGCCGCGACATTATTGCATTTGTTTACATTCATACTTTTGTTTTGCAACATGACTGTGTTTGATTGCCACTCTAAAGGAGGCCGCACACTAGGCCATTCGGCGCGTGGAGGTCGCGATATCGCTGCGACTTTCCGCGCATCTTTAGCGACTTTCTGCCTTCGCGGCAGCCGAAACGTCAAAAATCGCGGACGAATGTCGTCGGCCGGCCATCTGCGGACCGGCGGAAAAAAGTTGATTCGAACGAGCTTTTTTCCACGACTGAACGCCGCGGACAACAAAATTTTCAGGCTAACAGTGACGAATCTATGCAAGATAGAGGTACGCATTTTACACAGCATGCTCTTGCCGCTGTGAAATTTATTACGTACAAGTTTCGTGGTTCTAAACTTACATCTTCGTCGAAAAATGGACATCATTAAGTTACCTTGGGACAGGCTGTAGGCACAGGTTGCGACATGCTGTAGGAGGAGAATCTCGCGAGAAGACGGCGCCGAATCCGTCGGAACAAGGACGATATTCCGCGGTATCGCCGCGATTTTCCGAGGCGGAATTTCGCAGTTATATGGGGCGCCGAATGCGCAGTGTGCGGCCGCCTTCAACGTTCTACTAAATTAATATCACGTGCTGTCCTTTCTTGATTTACTTCTTTGCGGCTAAAGGCCAGACCCCTGGCGGATCCAAGGGGGGGGGGGGTCAGGGAGAAATGACCCCCCCCCCCCCCCCGAATATGGGGGCATTCAATAAAAGTATCCCGCGTTCCCAATTTATCGTAAAACGCAAAAGTTGTCTTTGCAGCAGTCAAAATCCAGTTATCCACAGCCAAAAACGGAAAATTTCGCGCCGCTGCGCGGCATGACACAACTTTCGCAATTGCTTATACAAATTTGGACATTGGGTAAATGAATTCCATTAAGTGTCTGGCAGAGGCTCTCCTTGGCGGTAATTGCTGGCACTGAGGGATCCAGGGGGGGGGGGCACTGTCCTGAAATTACTTTTTGCAAGAGTGTGATGAACGCTAACTGGACGTCACTATTACAGAAAGGAGTGGATGCTGATGTTCAATTTTACGTTTTAAGCGAACAGTTGATCAGCTTCAGGCAGTAGGCTTGCTGTACGTTTAACAAAAAAATATAGCTGCACATGGCGGCACAGATAATTAACAAGATGTTTGTTATATCAAGTTTTAGACTAAATTGTTACTTGGATTGATACCTACATATAGATGTTATTTCGGGGGCAAGTGACGTGACAAAAATGTTCAATTGGGTGTGGTTTTCCACTCACATTTGCGAAATTCAGGACACTGGGGGGGGGGGGGGGGCATCAGGGGCAAATGCCCCCCCCCCCCCCCCCACAGGAATCTGGGAGGGGCATTCAATACAAGCATGGATACGCGATTTACGCGATTTAGCGAATCATACGCGATTTAGCGACCACAGAGCGCCGCGGTACTAGCTGGCATTTTGTAGTACGGGAAATGGCCTACCATGTGGACGTTCCTACATATATGGGCACACATTACCAGGCATGATGTCCATCGGTGGAACCAACATGTGCTTGTGAGAGCTTCCCGAATGCATTTAAACTTAATTTGATTCATCCCACAATCACCGGAAAGCTAGAAACCATGCGACGGGGTGGCCGTCTCAGCGTTGCGGCCTACCACGGGGCGGACGGTATACTAGCTGTCCTTTTTGTAGTACGGGAAACGGCAGCGGCTGCGCGTGGTCGCGGAAAACAATAGAAAGTGGGCGGAGTTACCTATCCATACTTACTTTATCCATGATACAAGTATGCCCCCCCGCGCGTTCCCTGCACTGAACGTGAAAAACAATGATCTTAGAAGAAAACTTCATGAAGAAAACGGAAGTTTTTCTCGAGTGATTGAATTTGAAGTTTGTATGTAGGCATCCCTTTCTTTCAATGATAGACAAATCAGCGCACCTGATGCAATTCAAGCATCGCCAGTGACACTTAACCCGCACCCCGATGGGGTGCGGAGGGCGCAGAATCTGCCCCCGGATTTTCTCAATAACTTGAAACGTATGATATATATATATATATATATATATATATATATATCAACGTCAAACGTTCAGTACTTTATGCTGCATCAATTTTATAAGTCTTCACACCAAAATCCAATGAAATTGATGCAGTATTTTGGGAGATCATGACGTTTTAATGCCGTCATATCTTGGCATTTTGGTTGGAAAAACGATAAATGTTTGAACAATCATAGAAAATAGAGTTTTGAAGCAAATTGCAAATACAAAAAACGTCAAAAGAAAATAATTGACATTCTCTTCAAAATGGCTACCTCGGATTGTGCAATTTTGTGTTTTTGACCCCCTAATAAGGCAACCGTCCAAATCCGCGGAGAAAAAACAATGGTGGTACCTTTTTGCCACAAAACGATTCCCTCCGGAGAGAGGCTGGATCCGCCAGTGGGCCCCCCTTAGCCTTTTTGGCGATGGCGCCCCCCTTGAGCGATGGCGCCCCTGATCGCCGAGTTGCCACCCCAGTCAAAATTCCTTAAAATACGCCCTGACCACTACTGCCACTGCAGATAGTTCTAGGTTATTCGATAGCGGGCCGAGCGGCTCTGTTGGTGGGAGGGAGAAGGAAGGGGTGGGTATCTTGGTTGATAACATAGACGGAGGGGCTGGTTGTCTCCGTTGATGACACAGATGAAGGGGCTGGTTGTATCGGTTTGGTGACACAGAAGGGAGGGACAGGTTGTCTGTTGATGATACATACAGGATGGCCTGGTTCTCGGGTGGTGACACAAACGGAAAACGTTGGTTGTGTCGGTTTCATGCTTCTAACCAGGACGGCGTGGACGGCGGCGGCGCGGTGAAGGGGTCATCCGGGACAATCAGTCAACACGTCCGGCTGCTGGCCGCAGTTTCTCAGATCCGGCAGCGCTGGTTGTCGAGATATCGGGGCGACCGGCACCGACATCCGACCCGGGGCGGTCACGCAACCACACAGACCACGCTATCAGTCCGCCACAGCCGCCCAACAGCTCCGCCGGCAGTGTCGAGATGACGGCGCCGCGGGCAGCACGCGCCGCGCTGGTGCTGTTGCTGGTGATTGTGGTGCCGCTCACCATCGCCTTCAACGTGGACACGGCGCACCCAGTGATCTTCCGTGGCCCGGTCACCGACCCGACCGGTCAGCGGTCACGCGCAGACACCTACTTCGGCTACTCTGTCAGTCTGGCAGGCGTTGGAGCCGGTGGTGGACCATGGCTGCTGGCCGGTGCACCGCGCGCCAACTCTACCCTGGGCCTGAACCCGCCCTCAAGCATCCTGGAGCCGGGCGCCCTCTTCAAGTGCCCACTGCGTCGCGGCGCCGCCTGTCAAGAGGTGCTCGTGGACCGCACCGGCAACGAGCCAACACAGGGCTTAGTTTCGGCTTTGTACACAGACCTGAAGGACCAGGGCTGGGTGGGAGGAGCGATGGACGCAGAGCCCGGCGGCAGCGGCAGGGTCGCCGTCAGCGGGTTCCGCTGGCGTAATCAGAACTACTTCAATCAGTACCTCGGCAACGGCGTCTGCTACCTAGCCGAGTCCCCTGTCAGAGACGGAGCGTTCCAGAAGTACGTGCCACTGTACGAGCGCAACAAGCAGAGCTTCCTGTTGCCGAAGACGTACAAGTTCCGACACGTGTACTACCACTCGTACGGTCAGGCGGGAGCCTCGGTGCACTTCCCAGATAACGGTCGTGAGTTGATCCTGGGAGCGCCTGGTGTGTTCGACTGGACCGGCACCCTGATACGCTACAGCAGCTTCGAGGACACAGAGGAAGGTGGCGGTGGCAGTGAGCGACGGAAACGTCAGGCAAACGACTTCAGCAAGATCAATATCCCCAACCCATTCGTTACCAAAGTGCTCCAGCGATACGACTACCTGGGCTACTCGGTCGGGTCTGGGAGATTCTTCAGTACAACGAAGTCCACATTTTACCTGGCGGGTGCGCCGCGAGCGGTGGACGGTATGGGCCAAGTCTTCTTGCTTGACTTCCCAAGAAATGAGTATGAGCCGTACGAAATCATGACAAACTGGGTTGGCTCCAGTGTCGGCGAGTACTTTGGTGCGGCTGTGCTGGCGGTGGATCTGAATGGAGACGGATTGAGCGACGTGGTCGTGGGCGCACCGCACTTCGGCGAAAGTGACTCCTTTGAGCAGGGCCGAATCTACGTCTACATGAACTCCGACCGGGCCCTGTTCAAATCGGCGCGCACGTCGGTCGGCAGTGGAGCGGTGCGCGCGCGCTTCGGCAGCACACTGGCCGCGCTCGGTGACCTCGACAACGACGGCTTCCACGACTTCGCCGTTGGTGCTCCTTACGAGGAGGACGGTCGCGGAGCCGTGTACGTGTTCCGAGGCGGACCCGGCGACTTCGTCACCACGGCGTCGCAGCGGATCGCCGCCAGCGAGCTCAGCGTCGGCCTGCGTGGATTCGGTATCAGCATCTCACGCGGCGTGGACGTGGACGGAAACCAGTACCCTGACCTGGCCGTCGGCTCCTATGCTAGTGGCGACGCCGTGCTGCTTCGTACCAGGCCTGTGCTCCAGTTCGAAGCCACGCTGACTGCCGAGCCTGAAAACCTTGAGGCTTACACCAGGGAGTTTCAGGTGCAGGCATGTCTGACCTTCCACGGCCAGTTTGTGCCGGGCATCGTCGCCGTAAACGTCACTCTGAATGTGGAGTCGTTCCACGCGCGGAGTGTGCTGGTCGTGAACGGAGAGGACTGGTCTTCCAGGAGTCAAAGGTGGAATGTAACTAAAAACGATAAGAAATGTCAAGTGTACACTGTCGCAATTCGTTCGGAAGGCTTGATCGATTTCACCAAGCCGATCCAACTCAGCATGAGGTACGTTCTGATGTCAAATGTCGCTGGGAGGTCTGGTGAACGAGCGGTATTCATAGATTCCGACACTAGCAAGCGGACGCCGAAGTTTCTGTCTAGCGGAAGGCGGAAGAGACAGGTGTCTTTCCCTTCCGACTTGGAGATAATCGACAACTTCTGCAGTTCATGTCCTGTGCCTAACGTCAACATGGACAATCAACAACTGACGTTACTGAGCGTTCCATTTGCCGTCGGCTGCGGTTCAGATTCAGTCTGCAACACAGATCTGAAACTCGCCTACTCATTCCCTCATTCAGTCAACAACAATACCTACGTCATCGGCTCCACGAAGACGTTGGTTTTAGAGCTGCAGTTGACGAACGGTGGTGAGCCGGCGTCGCTGCCTAGCCTGACGGTGATGGTGCCGTCTCATCTCAGCCTGGTGCGTGTGCCACCGTCCTGCCAGGAGCGAAGCCCAGATCAGGGTCGAGTCAGTGTAACTTGCACCGTGCAGCCACACCCCTTCTTTGACACTTCGCAGTTCAAGATTACTCTCCGCTTCGATGTCGCTGATGTTACTAGCCAACTCAGCAACTTGAAGTTCAACGTATCGGTGACGTCTACAGGCGCCGAAACAAATCCACGCGATAACATCGCCAACATCACACTGGCTCTTGTCAGTGAGGCAGACATGGAAATTGTTGGCAAATCCTTCCAAGACCAAGTCTTCTATGACAAGGAGGAAGACAGACCTCCAGAAGACAGAGGAAATCCCTACTATCTCAACTTCGAGCATACGTACCAGATCTTTAAGTACCTCCCGACACCCGTTGAGGCTGTCGCCATCTCGTTTCGGATCCCTGTCAACTTCGACGACAACGGCAACAAGGTCAACTTCTTGCAACTTTACCCACCTGCTGCGCAGATCGGTGGGCAGCCGTTCAGCTGCTCTCTGAAGGACATCAACTTCATCCGACCTGACCAGCCAGAGAACCAAGCTGACGAACTCCAGTCCGCTGCCGGGCCGGCTCGGCGCCGAAAACGCCAAGCGGACATTTCCCTCGAAGAGCTCCACGCAAACGGCACCCACCTGCTCAACTGCACGAGCGGCTCGCGCGTGCAGTGCGTGCGCATGACGTGTCAGCTGGTGGGATTCCTCGACACGTCGACGCGCGCTACTGTCAAGCTCAGCATGCGCCTGGACGTGCGCGCACTACGCCCTCTCCTGACCGTCCGTGAGAGCGCCGCTGTCGTCACGCACGGCTTCGTGCACCTGCTGAACAGCTCGAGAATCGCCCACGAGGTGAACCTGCGGCCGGACCAGACCACGGTCTCCACGGAGCTGCTGCCCTCCACGCTGAAGCCGCAGCCGGTCGCCGTCTGGATCATCGTGCTGGCCGTCCTAGGCGCGCTGCTGCTGCTCGGAGCTATCGTCTACATCATGTACCGCGCAGGGTTCTTCAAGCGATCCCATCGGGATCAGCTGCTGGAGGAGCAGCACGTGGTTGAAGAAACGAATAGGCTGATCACTGCTGTTGACTGAAGAGGCGGGGGTGGGAGTGACTGAGGTGCTGGGACTGGGCGTGGGCCACCAAAGAGGCGCAGAAGTATGTAGGGAATCTGGACTCGACATACACATCTGGCTGTGATGACAAAAAAAATTATGGGTATTGTCAGTCAGCAGTCAAATCAACCGTCAGTGACACTGCTTTGCTTGTGCTGGAGTTGCAATCTGAGTGTGTCTCCAATAGTGGAGGAATCGTGCGCTTCGTGAGCTTAGCCCAGATCAGGGTCGATAATAACCCATGGATTATTTGTCTCATTTTCTTCACTTATATTCCCTAAATATACCACCGTGGATGATAAGTGGCTGTACATTTATAGGAAAGACATTCGGCACTATTTTTATGTTCATCTCAATTTATTCTTCATTTGGCATTCAGCAGCTTGGTGCATGGTAGGATATCGCATTAGTATGACTGAATATCTGCGCATTGTTGGAATGCTTCAACTTCACTGCACTCATCGAAATGGAGCCTGCTTTAGGACATGTGGATGATGAATATGTTGCTGGTAGAAGCAATGATGCACCTAAACATCTGCCAGGGGAATGCTTACTGAAAATAAGTTACCTACTCATGCATGATGATCTGACCAGGAGTTAAAATGAACAACAACCTTACTTACGGAATTATGAATGACAAGTTGTGTGGTTACGAAATGCATGTCAGGTGTTAGCGCATGTGTGAGTTATTGCCTTGGTTTCGAGTGTTAAAAATGTAATATTTCATTTAAATGCACATGAGTTGAGAGGTCGGGTCGAGTTGTAGGCTGTTTCAGTGTTTGTATTCCAATATCAACCCCGTGAGCTGCAAGTCATGAGCTGCAAGTTATTTTTCAGCATCGTGTGATACAGAATCGTAAGGTGGACAATACACTTTGAAACTGTTTGATCCATTTTTCACTTGATGGCTGTGTTTCTGCAAGGATGTATCAGAGGTCTTATGCATCTAACCGTGTGGTAATCCACTTGTCAGTCCGGGTAGCAGAGCATTGCGCGACAGCGGAAGCCGACACGATGTTAGGCAGCTCGTGACCATGCACGCGCCGACAGGGACCTCATCCCGTGAGACGCCACCGAGAGGGAGTTTCGGGAAAGCCGGAACGCCGTGAAGATGGTCATCAACCGCGCGAGCGCTGCCTTCTACTCTTCTTTCAAGCACTCCCGTCCGAAGACCTGGAAGAACATCAGGCAGTTCCTGGTCTCATCTCGGAAGGCTCAGCCGAGGACAACCAGTGCAGTGCCGGCGGATCCTGAGTGGCCAGATCGACTGAATCACTTCTTCACGTCAGTCGGCTCCGGCGTGGCGCACGCACTAGCGGAGAGCGACGCTGGCGAGAATGGGGGGGGGGAGGGGGCTAAAAATTTCGCTCCGCTTCATCAGCGAAAAGTTATTGACCGGGGGGGAGGGGTGGAGTCGGGTCGTCAGCGCGAAAAGTCGTTGAGCGGGGGGGTGTCGGGTCCTCAAAGGGAAAGTCATTGACGGGAAGGGATTTTTTCTTCTTCCAATTATCACTTCTTACAGCCAATGCAGGAACACGCGGGGCAGGGGACATCCTTGTATTGAATCCCCGCCATGTTCTTGTGGGTGAATTTGCCCCTAATGCCCCCACCCCTGGATCCGCCAGTGGTAAAAAACAGACAAACCCAATTTTACCTCTTCTGTTGCTTTAAAACATTTGTGTAGCTGAGTTCATGCTGAGTCTGATCTTGACTAGTTGGAAATGCGAAAAATTGTGAGACCTCTACTTATAGCACCCATAAAATGCACCGGCATAGGTACCTAAGCATGGTATAAAGTGGGTGTCAGATTTAAAATTGGTACCTGAAATTACTTGAGTCTGGATATGACCTGAGGCAAAAGTAGCCATCCCAAGCTATAGTAATTTAAAATGACCTTGACAATGAAAATATTAACTTTACCTACACATTCACAAAGTGTGCATTTTATTTGGCTACATGTTTACAGGGAAAGGAAAACAACGATACCCAAGTCCCAGTCACAATTCCTCAAATACTGACGAAATGCGTTCCACGCACACTATTCAGTGCTATACACTTTGGCGCCAAAACGCGACGTTTTTGAATTTATGTTGGTTGTAGGAATCGCTCTAGAACGAAAATAGCGCCAGACACGCCACGCATGTTTGGAAATGTCGAATACAAAGTCATCATACTTAGGGACAGTGGCGTACCGAGTATCAGGTCATGCAGGTCATGTCTGGTCCTTTGGACCCGAAACCCCCATGCAAAGCTGGCGCCCCTCCGATCAGTCACGACGCCTCTCTGGCCAGTGACGGCGCCACTCCGGCCAGTGAGGACGCTCCTCCGGCCAGTGACGGCACTCTTGCGGCCAGTGACGGCGCCCCCGGTTGGTGAGGGCGTCCTCTTGTCATAGACGGCGCCTCTCCAGCCCGTGACAGCGCCCCTCCGGCCAGTGACCACGCCCCTCCGGCGAATGACGGCGCCTCTCCGGCTAGTGACGGCGCCCCTTCGGCGAGCGACGGCGCCCCTCCGGCCAGTGACTCTCCTTCCGCACGGTGCGAAAGGAGTGCCCCCCGCCCTTGCAAAATTTCGCCAATATTGGTGGCGCCCCTGTCGATCGGGTGGCGCCCCTCAACGCAATGGCCTGGTCCTTTGTGAATTTCTGCGTACGCCACTGCTTAGTGCTTAGGGAGCCATAAGTTAATCAACACTCAAGATATTGCTTTGACATTTGGTTTCGGCATCGTCTATACTTGGTTCTCCAATACGTATTCCCGCTTTTTTCATATGATTTGATATTTTATATGATTTTATGAAGAAGAAAACAAAATGGGAAAAAAATCCACAAAATCAAAATTTCCAAACATAATGACACACCGGAATATATATTGGAGAACGAAGTATAGACAATACCCAAACTGGATTTCAAAGCAATATCTTTAGTTTTGGCTGACTTGTGGCTACTTAAGTATGATGGGTCTGGATTTTGTATTCGGCATTTCCAAATATGCACGCGCCACATTCCCTCCTGCTACCAAAATTCTACACAATGGAGGAAACACGAACGAGCAAAAAAATAAGATTGTTTTGTTCGCAAAAGGTTATTTTTCAAAGTCAGTACCCATTTTGCATCGCCAGTCTCGGCGAATTGGGGGGGGGGCTAATTTTTACTGCCGCCCCCGTCGAGCGTGGGATGGGGGGGGGGGGGCTTTTGCCCCTGCCGCCCCCCCCCCCCCCTCCCCTGGATCCGCCAGTGGATTTGGGCCACTCTATTTTGCAACTACATGATTTCTATTTTTGTTTAGGTTTTCGACCTTTTGTACATCGAAAAAAGAAAGATCGTCAGCTTGCAGTTTTTATTGTTCCGACATTGCCTTACACTGAGCAAAACTATGTCAATTGTCAGCTGTACCCAGGGGCGTCGCCGATCATTTTTGAGTGGGGGGTCTGCTGAAATGACGAAAGAAAAATGACCCCTTTTTATGCGTGTATTTAAGTCTTCGCAGCATTTTTAATGTGGACTTTCATGTTATAGTAGGTACTTGTTATTTAGCGCCGCGAATCGGCGCGAAATTTTTACGGGTTTGCCTGATAAAACCCAGAAGCATAGGCGGTGTGCCTTGTAGAGAATAAGAAGCAAAACATGCTATTCATTCAATTCACCGTTACAACAAACCGAAGACGATGGCGTTGGCTTCGTTATGACGATGGCCACCGATGTGACGCCACGAAGCAGCGTGAAAATTTACATTTTAGGTCGTGGAAAACGGAATTTTAATATTGGAACCAGACTCAGGTAACTCCTATTCCTGGTTGCACCTCTCGGTATGATTAAAATATTGAAATTAAGGTAGATTTATCTCCCACTATGCCATCAACTGGTTGAAAATTTGAGCATTAAAATGCGTTGAAATGCATTGAAATCAAGGTCACAGTCGTGAATATAATTTTAGAGCAATGCATTGAAACCAAGGCTACAGTCGTTAATCTAATTTTAGTGCACTCTGCCAGTCAATACTGCAGTAATTAGTGCTCAAGTATATATTTCTTCCCCCACTATGCCACCAAGGTCAGTCAGGCAATTCTATGAGTGTCACTAACACATGATGATCATGATGACAATTGGGGCTTATGGTTGTACCGAGTACCAACTGCATTGGTCATATGACCCGCTCTAACCCAACGCTCTGATAGGAACATTGGATTGCATGCTATCAGAAGGTTATCAATACTGACACACTAAGTAATCACTGTGTGTTGGTATTGTCAGCATTCTGATAGCATGAAGTCTGAGGTAAGGACGTGTCCGAAGATTCAATTTTTACCTACTCATGTGTCGTCTACACCACCAATAGCATGAAAGTCCAGTATGTTCATGTATCTTGTCATTACCAGAGTTTGGGTGTTTGCATTATCACAGTTTAAAATGGCTCTAGAATTAATGTTATCAACGAAATGCATTGAAATGCATTGAAACCAAGGCCACCGTCGTGAATCTAATTATAGTGCACACTGTCAGTCAATACTGCAGTAATTAGTGCTCTAAATATATATTTCTTCCCCCACTATGCCACCAAGGTCCATCTGGCAATTGCATGGACCATAAGTGTCACTAACACATGATGATGACAACTGGGGTTTATGGTTGTACCCAGCAGGGTGGATCCAGGATTTGTTTCAATGAGGGGGCGGCAGGGCAAAGGGGCGCATTTTTTCCGGGGAGCAGAGGCGCGTTTTTTCTGGGGAACAAGGGCGCATTTTTTTTCCGGGAACAAGGGCGCATTTTTTTCTCGGGAAATTGGGGCGCCGTTTCTTCAAACATGCACAGGGGCGGATCTAGGATTTTTCCGAATGGGGTGGGCGGCTGATCCAGAGGGCGGTATTTTCGCCGGGGGCGGGAGGCGGCGCCCCCCCCCCCCCTGTATCCGCCCCTGGTACCCAGTACCAACTGCATTGGACATATGACCCGCTCTAACCCAAAGCTCGGATAAGAACATTGGATTGCATGCTATCAGAAGGTTATCAATACTGACACACTAAAGTACCATGCGTTGGTATTGTCTGCATTCTGATAGCATGAAGTCTGAGGTTAGGACGTGTCCGGAGATTCAACTTTTACCTACTCCATGTGTCGTCTACACCACCTGTACACTCTGCATGAAAGTCCAGTATGTTGATGTATCTTGTCTGCATCAAATTAAAGAAGGCTAAAAACCATTTCAAGTTGAACTTGCCCTTGGACTCGCCCTTGTGCTTACTCTTCTTATCATAGGAGGCATCGAGCCGAACCCCGGGCCGGACTATGAATGCGATGAACATGTTGCTGGACCATCTTTTGATGACGCCACTCCAATGGACATCGTGGAAGTGATCCGGCTCACTCGGCTGCATTAGATAAGCTGTCATTAATGACATGTCTCACCTCACTCGTGCTGTATACAGCACGAGTCTGCACGTGCTGTATAGCAGCTCCTATATATAGGAGCTGCTTCGTACCACCAAGCAGGCAACAAACACTAACAAGGAAAAAACTTCCACCAAGAAAACTATCTTCAGAAAGGAAAAAATATTCAGAAGCCACAAGCAAACTCAGCTACCAAAAATGTCAGTAAAAAAATGTATACAAAAAATGGCCGTAAACTCAGCTACCAAGATGCACCCTATGTGTCAAAAGGTATTCAATACAAACCTCAGGGGGGGGGGGCTGTCAGCCCCCCCCCCCCCGTAGGGCGAGGGTTAAGAATGAAGAAGACATCCGGTCAAGAGATTTTTGGGACCTTAAATGCAGCAACAACCGAAAATGCAGCGATATTTGGTGTCCAAGATATGCTCATTTTCGGAAGAATCAGAATTTTCCAGCTGCTTCTCACAAGAGCTAAGCGAGAAAAGAAGTTGATTTCTGAATGTCTTTTCGAAACGCACGTGGTTACATTTCAAGAGCAACTCAAATTTAAATCCGGGATGGAAAATGCCAAAGTTGAAGCCGAAACGATTTACGAACCACGAAGGCATCGTCACTCATCCTCACCATCCTAATTTGTTTACTTAATTGTATTTCTTAAGTTATCACGGCTTGTTGAGCTTGGCGCCTGTGGCTGACGAGAACCGAGCCGTGATTTCTTACTATTGTCATATGTTTATAATTTCGGCCTGATATTTTAACTACTGTTCTGTCTTTAATATTGTCGCTCATTCTGTTATGTCGTAGGATCATTTTTAAGTTTGTATTTATATTATATCACTCATTGCGACAGCACTGTAATAGCCACAATGCTGTGGAAGTTGCTGCAAGTGAAATAAAAATACAAATACAAATATGACCAGAGTTTGGGTGTTTGCCTACATTATTGCAGTTTAAAATGGCGGAAAAATTAATGTTACCAATGAAATAAAATATACATTCAGTAAAATCAGTAAGAAACATAGGACAGCATACTCACATATTTCAGGCTGTGCATGGAAAGAAGTTGACACCTCTACCATTTTCTCTTATTCTTTTCCACTGCCTTCATGGCCCCATGGTAACAGTACTGGTAAACTAAACTGAAACATTACTCGTATAAAGATCAAGGCCCTATAATGATAAAGATAAGGGCACAATGAGAGTCAAAACACCGCCCCAAACTCTAAATGTATATTTCTCCCCTGCTCCTGCAGTTTAAAATAGCTGCAGAATGAATGTTACAAAAGCGCAACATATGAAGAAATTCGGACCCACTAAATACACATATCATTGCAATCAATATCAATTCCACACTTTCACAATTTACTTGAAAAATATAGAGTTCCAATCAGAATGGTAGTGGTACACTGACATGCCTGCCATCATGCTGATTCAGAGAATGTATGTGTTTAGGGTCCATCACCAACGGTTTTCGAGTTTCTAGCGTTGGAACGGTTTGAATTTGCCCTTTATATAGGATGGATATATATATATATATATATATATATATATATATATATATATATATATATATATATATATATATATATATATATATTTATATATATATATATATATAGATATAGATAGATAGATAGATAGATAGATAGATAGATAGATAGATAGATAGATAGACAGATAGACAGACAGACAGACAGACAGACAGACAGACAGACAGACAGACAGACAGACAGACAGACAGACAGACAGACAGACAGACAGACAGACAGACAGACAGACAGACAGACAGACAGACAGACAGACAGACAGACAGACAGACAGACAGACAGACAGACAGACAGACAGCCAGACAGACAGACAGACAGACAGACAGACAGACAGACAGACAGACAGACAGACAGACAGACAGACAGACAGACAGACAGACAGACAGACAGACAGACAGACAGACAGACAGACAGACAGACAGACAGACAGACAGACAGACAGACAGACAGACAGACAGACAGACAGACAGACAGACAGACAGACAGACAGACAGACAGACAGACAGACAGACAGACAGACAGACAGACAGACAGACAGACAGACAGACAGACAGACAGACAGACAGACAGACAGACAGACAGACAGACAGACAGACAGACAGACAGACAGACAGACAGACAGACAGACAGACAGACAGACAGACAGACAGACAGACAGACAGACAGACAGACAGACAGACAGACAGACAGACAGACAGACAGACAGACAGACAGACAGACAGACAGACAGACAGACAGACAGACAGACAGACAGACAGACAGACAGACAGACAGACAGACAGACAGACAGACAGACAGACAGACAGACAGACAGACAGACAGACAGACAGACAGACAGACAGACAGACAGACAGACAGACAGACAGACAGACAGACAGACAGACAGACAGACAGACAGACAGACAGACAGACAGACAGACAGACAGACAGACAGACAGACAGACAGACAGACAGACAGACAGACAGACAGACAGACAGACAGACAGACAGACAGACAGACAGACAGACAGACAGACAGACAGACAGACAGACAGACAGACAGACAGACAGACAGACAGACAGACAGACAGACAGACAGACAGACAGACAGACAGACAGACAGACAGACAGACAGACAGACAGACAGACAGACAGACAGACAGACAGACAGACAGACAGACAGACAGACAGACAGACAGACAGACAGACAGACAGACAGACAGACAGACAGACAGACAGACAGACAGACAGACAGACAGACAGACAGACAGACAGACAGACAGACAGACAGACAGACAGACAGACAGACAGACAGACAGACAGACAGACAGACAGACAGACAGACAGACAGACAGACAGACAGACAGACAGACAGACAGACAGACAGACAGACAGACAGACAGACAGACAGACAGACAGACAGACAGACAGACAGACAGACAGACAGACAGACAGACAGACAGACAGACAGACAGACAGACAGACAGACAGACAGACAGACAGACAGACAGACAGACAGACAGACAGACAGACAGACAGACAGACAGACAGACAGACAGACAGACAGACAGACAGACAGACAGACAGACAGACAGACAGACAGACAGACAGACAGACAGACAGACAGACAGACAGACAGACAGACAGACAGACAGACAGACAGACAGACAGACAGACAGACAGACAGACAGACAGACAGACAGACAGACAGACAGACAGACAGACAGACAGACAGACAGACAGACAGATAGATAGATAGATAGATAGATAGATAGATAGATAGATAGATAGATAGATAGATAGATAGATAGATAGATAGATAGATAGATAGATAGATAGATAGATAGATAGATAGATAGATAGATAGATAGATAGATAGATAGATAGATAGATAGATAGATAGATAGATAGATAGATAGATAGATAGATAGATAGATAGATAGATAGATAGATAGATAGATAGATAGATAGATAGATAGATAGATAGATAGATAGATAGATAGATAGATAGATAGATAGATAGATAGATAGATAGATAGATAGATAGATAGATAGATAGATAGATAGATAGATAGATAGATAGATAGATAGATAGATAGATAGATAGATAGATAGATAGATAGATAGATAGATAGATAGATAGATAGATAGATAGATAGATAGATAGATAGATAGATAGATAGATAGATAGATAGATAGATAGATAGATAGATAGATAGATAGATAGATAGATAGATAGATAGATAGATAGATAGATAGATAGATAGATAGATAGATAGATAGATAGATAGATAGATAGATAGATAGATAGATAGATAGATAGATAGATAGATAGATAGATAGATAGATAGATAGATAGATAGATAGATAGATAGATAGATAGATAGATAGATAGATAGATAGATAGATAGATAGATAGATAGATAGATAGATAGATAGATAGATAGATAGATAGATAGATAGATAGATAGATAGATAGATAGATAGATAGATAGATAGATAGATAGATAGATAGATAGATAGATAGATAGATAGATAGATAGATAGATAGATAGATAGATAGATGTATGTGTATATGCATATGCATGCATATGCATATGCATATGCATATGTATATGCATATGCATATGCATATGCATATTTATATGTATATGTATATGTATATGTATATGTATCTGTATCTGTATCTGTATCTGTATCTGTATCTGTATCTGTATCTGTATCTGTATCTGTATCTGTATCTGTATCTGTATCTGTATCTGTATCT
>JAXIVJ010003875.1:0-88931 GCA_036785665.1 Chirona hameri | reverse complement strand
CATCTTCCTAAGGCCATCTCGCCCCAGGCTCCTCCAGATCCGCAGGAACCATTTATGTGCGGAAAAGTCGTTCTGCTTTCGGAAAATGCGGAAAAGAAAATGTGTGCTGGAATTATGTGCGGTATATATACAT
This sequence comes from Chirona hameri, assembly GCA_036785665.1. Taxonomy (NCBI): domain Eukaryota; kingdom Metazoa; phylum Arthropoda; class Thecostraca; order Balanomorpha; family Balanidae; genus Chirona; species Chirona hameri. The sequence goes on along the minus strand of JAXIVJ010003875.1, from coordinate 88,798 downwards.
ATATATTATATATATATATATATATTATATATATATATATACTATAATATATACAATATATAAATATGTGTTATTATTCATTATGTGTGGAAACGTCCTTGCCGCTTTCAAACCATTTGCACTGTTACCAGTTGTTTGTTACAGTTCAGTACATATGTATACAGTTATTATTATCATATGTACTATTGAGCGCTGACTGCCACCGGTCATCGTGATTTACCATCCGAAGAATATGTATATTAAAAACTACCTTAATTTCAATACTTTTAATCATACCGAGATGTGCAACCAGGAATAGGGATTACCTGAGGCTGGTTCCAATATATAAATTTCGTTTTCCACGACCTAACATTTAAAATTTCACGTCGCTTCGCGGCGTCACATCGGTGGCCATCGTCATAACGAAGCCATCGCCACCGTCTTCGGTTCGTTGTAACGGTGAATTGAATGAATAGCATGTTTAGGCCTATTCTCTACAAGGCCAACCGCCTATGTTTCTGGGTTTTATCAGGCAAACCCGTAAACATTTCGCTGGTAAACAACTGGTAACAGCGGCGCTAAATAACAAGTATCTACTATAACATGACAGTCCACATTAAATATGCTGCAAAGGCTTAAATACACGAATACAAAACGGGTAATTTTTCTTTCGTCATTTCAGCCGCACCCCCCCCCCCCCCACTCAAAATTATCGGCGACGCCCCTGGGTACAGCTGACAATGAGCCCCTACGGTAGCCCCTGGTACAGCTGACAATGAGCCCCTACGGTAGCCCCTGGGTACAGCTGACAATGAGCCCCTACGGTAAGCCCCTGGGTACAGCTGACAATGAGCCCCTACGGTAGCCCCTGGGTAGCACTGGGTACAGCTGACAATGAGCCCCTACGGTAGCCCCTGGGTACAGCTGACAATGAGCCCCTACGGTAGCCCCTGGGTACAGCTGACAATGAGCCCCTACGGTAGCCCCTGGGTACAGCTGACAATGAGCCCCTACGGTAGCCCCTGGGTACAGCTGACAATGAGCCCCTACGGTAGCCCCTGGGTACAGCTGACAATGAGCCCCTACGGTAGCCCCTGGGTACAGCTGGCAATGAGCCCCTACGGTAGCCCCTGGGTACAGCTGACAATGAGCCCCTACGGTAGCCCCTGGGTACAGCTGACAATGAGCCCCTACGGTAGCCCCTGGGTACAGCTGACAATGAGCCCCTACGGTAGCCCCTGGGTACAGCTGACAATGAGCCCCTACGGTAGCCCCTGGGTACAGCTGACAATGAGTCCCTACGGTAGCCCCTGGGTACAGCTGACAATGAGCCCCTACGGTAGCCCCTGGGTACAGCTGACAATGAGCCCCTACGGTAGCCCCTGGGTACAGCTGACAATGAGCCCCTACGGTAGCCCCTGGGTACAGCTGGCAATGAGCCCCTACGGTAGCCCCTGGGTACAGCTGACAATGAGCCCCTACGGTAGCCCCTGGGTACAGCTGGCAATGAGCCCCTACGGTAGCCCCTGGGTACAGCTGACAATGAGCCCCTACGGTAGCCCCTGGGTACAGCTAACAATGAGCCCCTACGGTAGCCCCTGGGTACAGCTGACAATGAGCCCCTACGGTAGCCCCTGGGTACAGCTGACAATGAGCCCCTACGGTAGCCCCTGGGTACAGCTGACAATGAGCCCCTACGGTAGCCCCTGGGTACAGCTGACAATGAGCCCCTACGGTAGCCCCTGGGTACAGCTGACAATGATCCCCTACGGTAGCCCCTGGGTACAGCTGACAATTGACATAGTGTAATGCTCAGTGTAATGCAATGTCGGAACAATACAAACTGCAAGCTGACGATCTTTCCTTTTTCGATATCCGAAAAGGTCGAAAAGCTAGCAAAAATTAGTGTAGTTGCAAAATAAAGTGGCCCAAATCCGGGGGAAAAATCGAAATGGGGGGTAGGTAAGGTCCGCTAAAAACGGTTTGCCCCCCCCCCCCCCAAAAAAAAAAACGGCCGGCTGGATCCGCCCTTGACGCAACCTAACCTGTTAATAACCAGTAAGGCGCCGTAGTTGGCGATGAACGAACGAGCGCGAAATAAATGTATGGTGAATTTCAACCCGATCGGGCAAGTAGTTCCTGAGATACAAAAAAGGTGCGCACGTGCGCACGTGCAGAGGCACCCCACCCATGACTTGTGGGTAGGCGGCGGCGGAGGGGTCCCTAACCACACACCAAATTTGAACACAATCGGCTCAGCCGTTCCTGAGATATAAAATAGGGGTGTGCACGTGCGCACGTGCAGATGCACCCCATCCCTGACTTGTGGGAAACTGGCGGTTGAGAGGTCCCTAACCACACACCAAATTTGAACACAATCGGCTAGCCATTCCTGAGCTATATAATAGGGGTGAGCACGTGCGCACGTGCAGAGACACTCCACCCCTGACTTGTGGAAAGGCAACGGCTGAGAGGTCCCTAACCACACACCAAATTAGAACGCAATCGGTTCAGCCGTTCCTGAGATATAAAATAGGTGTGTACACCTGCGCACGTGCAGAGGCACCCCACCCATGACTTGTGGACAATTGGCGGCTGAGGGGTCCCTAACCACACACCAAATGTGCACACAATCGGCTCAGCCGTTGCATAATTTTTTGCGAGAAAATACTTCTCAACACCCCTCACGCGGCACGCGCCACGCGCAGTGGTAGTCACCCACATGTGTCGGCACCGGTCTCAAACAGGGTAGGTTGGATGGGGCTGCTCAGCAAAGAAGTCAGCTTGTCAATCGGACGTGTGGTTGCAGAGATATGAGCTTCTCAAAAGCGTCGCTACGGGTCGGGCCGGGCCGGGCCGCTCATATTCAGATTTTTCCCATATACCAGCACAGCACAGCACAGTCCCTTGCCAGGTCATAACGGCCCCTGAGCAGGTTGGAGGGCCCTTGGACAGACCCCAGAGGGCCCCTGGGAAGTTCAAAGGGCCCCTGTGCAGATCAGAGGGCCCCCTGACCATATCGAAAGGGCCCCCTAGGTGGGTCAGGATGGCCCCTGAACATGCCGAATGGGCCCCTAGTCAGCACGGAGGGGGCCCCCAGGGGAGGTCGGAGGGCCCTCGGAGCATGTCGCAAGGCGACAAAGCAGCCAGCACAGTCCTTTGCCGGGTCGGAAGGGTCCCTTAGAAGGCTGGAGGGCCCCTGGACAGACCAGAGGGGCCCTGGAAAGTTCAAAATGCCCCTGTGCAGTAGGGCGTCCCACTAATCACGAAGTGTTAGGTAGACATCTCGGGCCCCTTCATCCCGTTCCTTATTCTATTTGCTTCATTTTCACCAGTTTTCAGAATTTTCCCGTTATAAATTCGGTTTTCTCTGGGCCTCCGAAGTTTTGGTGTTATTTTGGTGTTATATCCTATGCCGCGTCGCAGTCTTCATTGATTAATTCGCCGAAATTGCACATATTTTGCCAAATTCTCATGCTCTCAGCTGGTATAACAGGTACATGAATGGCTATGAATGTTACATGCGTGTTTGAGCCCAGTTCTGTCCTCTAAGGTACGAAAAAGTAATTATTCCTGGAAATGCGAGTTTGACCCACTTTCTTCTCTTTTTACAGATCTGTAAGACAAATACTTGCTTACAAACCCACAAATATGATCGTACATTTATTAGGAAGGGCCACTGGACATTGGCTCCGTTAAAAGCGCTAAATCAAACGCTTTTCTGCAGACTGAGAGCATCATCGTAATGGAGCATATTAGGTACTGGTAAGGACAAAACGTTTCCCATGGGTCACGTAGCATACCTACATTACGGTTCACACGCATACAGGGACATTACTTTGGAAGACGTTTGTAGTCCTCCTTAGAATGTTTAACATCCGTCTTTGCCAGGTTACTACCTGGGACAGCGCCTGAAGCTGCTCTTCGTCAGTTGTCTTGTCGATCAGCTCCTGGAGGAGGCGGATGCCTCGTTGGGCTCCATCATTTACGACTGAGAGATGGACAACGAATCGTCGCAGTCGCTGGTAGTCGTCGGATGTTGGCCACTTCTGAGCTGGATCCCGAAGCCAAGTCACACATTCCTCACGCAAGAGGTTGAAGAGGACCCATGATCTCTCAGTCACGATGTCGGCCAGGTGCTGCACCATGAGGAGGTTCACTGCCGCTGGCTCTCCTGGGCGCACCTCATTTGGCCTTTTGGTGGGAGTCAGGCGCAGTGACATTCCTTCGCTGGCACATCATCGCTGAAGAGTAAAAACACCAATGCGGAAGGCTCCATATAGGTTGTGTGCCTCTGCAGTGACTTTATGACAGCCTCAGCGATCCCTCTGTAGTCGGACAGCTCTGATAGTGACACCATTTCGCGGAAGTAGCATAAGTCATCCCATGCGGCAGATGATGCCAGTTCGGCTCTCATAAAATACGGAGCTTAGAAAAGCGCCACGAAAACCGTCATCTTCCGGATTTCTTCTGCGTCTTCGTCTGAGAGCTGAAGATGGGATGACAGCAGAGCCATCTTGATGATGTACAGGGCGTCTGCCATGTACCTCGCTTCACTCATTGCTCCAGGACGACGCATCTGATAGTTGTATGGCAGTTGTCCGGGGAGGTACGTGACGATCAACGCGCAATGTGGCCGATTGCAGATTCTGCAGAATCTGCAGTCGGCTACATTTCCCAGAGACGACTACAAAGAGCTATGCGCGTTGATAGTCATGTACCTCTCCGGACAACTGCCATAAAACTATCAGATGCGTCGTCCTGGAACAATGAGTGAAGCGAGGTACATGGCAGACGCCCTGTACATCATCAAGATGGCTCTGCTGTCATCCCATCTTCAGCTCTCAGACGAGGACGCCGAAGAAATCCGGAAGATGGCGGTTTTCGTGGCGCTTTTCTAAGCTCCGTATTTTATGAGAGACGAACTGGCATCACCTGTCGAATGGGATGACTTATGCTACTTCCGCGAAATGGTGTCACTATCAGAGCTGCCTGACTACAGAGGAATCGCTGAGGCTGTCATAAAGTCACTGCAGAGGCACACAACCTATCTGGAGCCTTTCGCATTGGTGTTTTCACTCTTTACTCATTCAGGCTGGTGAGCAGACTGCACTCGTCCGGTTTGGCCTGGTAGCGCGCAGCCAGCGTGGTCAACGCCCGGCACAGCCACTCGGAGGGCGCCAGGGGCGGGTCGTTCGCAGATGCTGGGCCGTCCGGAGAGGCCAGCCCACTGTCCACGATTGAACTATCCAGAGAGACTGGGTCACTGCCTGCGACTGGACCATCCGTAGAGGCCAGCTCGCAGTCCGACGCTGCCGCCGCTGGACCGTCCGGAGAGACCGACTCGCTCTCCGTTGCTGCTGGTGGGGCTGTCGTGTCAGCTTTGCTTCGCTGACGGGCAGCGAGAGGTCGAGGAACGCCTCGAACCGGTGGGTACGCGCAGTGCAGGCCTGGCAGACCACCAGGCTGATCAGCTGGCCGTCGAAGATGGTGTCTACCGTAGTGTGCGAAACCTGCCGGCTCAGAGCTTCGAAGCGACGTTTCGTCGGGTCGACCACCTTTTTGGGGTCCGCATTGGTCGACAAGCCCAGCACGTAAGTGAGGGACCTATTGTGACGCTGGAGATCTTCCAGTCGCAGCTGTTCCATCAGCGTGCGTAGCAGCTCGTGTGAGTCTTGCTGGCCGAACCCCGTGAACTGGCTCGCCCTCTTGGCAATGACTCACAGCAGCTCACTCGGACTGATGGAGGCGTTGTTGCCGATGGAGTGCATCCGCTTCAGCAGGTCACACACCGAGGCCGTGAGCGGGCCGCAGTCCGGCAGCACCAGCTCCAGAGACTTTCCGTCCTCGTCTGTGACTTGAACCAGGTGTCCGGCCGGCCGTTGAGGTTCAGATAGTGGGAGTGATGGTGGCACTGGCTGACGCACTGAAGGACCGAGTTGAGGTAGCAGGTGTTGCCCAAGTTCACCAGGCCCTTCACTTTGGGGAGTGTCTTTTCAGGGAAGGTTAGGCGCGATGAGGGTGGCTGCTGCCGTTGCTGCAGGGCCGGGCTCAACGATTGCGCCCGTGCTGCCTTCGCGCCGTCACTTCCACTCGACCCCTCACTGACCAACGATTATTTTTGCTGGCGGCATGAGTCGGTCTGTGTTGCCGTGACATCTGCTCCGTCACCCAGCCGGGTGAAGAGATGCGTTCCTTGGGGGCTTTGCGGGGTATCATTGACAGGAATGGCCAAAGATATAGAAGCTGCATTGCCTCTGATTACAGCAACTGACAAACGCTGCCAGAGCCACCCGGGTTCTCGTCTGTCCCCGGTAGAAGTGGTGATACGCGCTCCCAGTTCCTGCATAAATACTCTGGTTGTTGGACCGCAAGCGCCGCCAGTCTCGAACGCGATGGGCTCAAACTGGAAGCGCCGAGTGAGTTCGGAAAATTTACGGCGCTTCCGGTCTTCTGCTTCACCTGCTGCGGCTCCGGCAGTTATAGCGGCTGATGTCAGGTTCGTGGCAGTGTAGGTGTTCACACATGTTGCGTCCCAGAGCAGTGATTGACCACGCGCGTAGGGAAACACGGTCATTCCGTCTGGGCACTTCCCGTCTTCTCTGTCGATGCCTATGGGCTCCAAAATGGATGGAATGCCAGCAGTTTGCAGCGCACGCTTGATAATGTCATTAAGGGCAGTGTGGCGGGGATATCTTCCTGCGCTCATACAAGTCAGGGCGTGGTGCCCTTTGCAATCCGCCTGCATGCCGCAGCGGCATCAGCGGGCCTGGCAGACATCCGCGCCGACTCGCAGCGCGATGGAGATGCAGAGCGTTGTTTCGTCCAGCAGCGTGCCGTGGTTCGAGGAGGGGACTGCATGCAGCCACGCGCCGCTCTCCCGCGCTCCCGCCGCACGCAGTCTGGCCAGCCCTAACTGTTGGCGCTTGAGAACAAGGCATCACGAGACCTGTCAGCCAGAACTGAGTCCCAGGCGCATTGGCGTTGTATCACCTCGCCAGCAGGCGCTTCTGCACCGTCTGCCGCTTGGCGCCAGTCATTGACGGCAAGCTGGCGTTCCTCCGACACACACGTCTGCATCTTGCCCGGTAGCATCGACGTGACGAGCTGCGCGCAGTGATGTATAGATGCGACGTAGCTTGGGAGCGCGATGTCTGAGTGCGTCGGAGGCCTAGCCCACCGTATCTAGTGGGAAGAACAGCTTGTGACCAGCTGATTTCTTTGAAGTGAACGTTGGTTAGGGTGCAAGGAGCGGCTCCCAGTGTCGTCCAGGGGCTTCAACAGGTCTTGTTGGCGGTAGATTGGTGCCGCACGAAGGAGATACTGTAATTTTGGGATCCACAAGCAGTGTCTCAGGAGGAAGAATGCTGAATGAGCATCGGTGTGTTGAAGGCGGCCAACCATGCGATCCAAGTCCTCCCTTTTCGCTTGTATTACTGGCCCTGCGGCAGCTTCTATGACCGGCGCTCCCAACACCATCACCTTGGATCCGTCAGCAATGGCAGCACCAGGAATCAGCAAGTGCAATTGCTGCATGCTTGTTACCTTTTGATGCCCAGAGCAGACTTCAGGCAGGATAATTTCGCACTTGGCCGTATTAATGTCAAGTCCAATGTCGGCCAGTTTCGGTATCAGACATTCTAGATCGTGGCACACGGTGGCGACTTCACCACCGATTGCAGCATCGTCGAGGTACCAGGAGTTGAAGACGGATTTGATGTCTCTGGCAGCGTCGTCCACAGCGAGGGAGAATATGACCGGTCCACACGGGTCTCCCTGCTGCAAGCCGGTGGAGGACTGAATAGTCGCTGCACCAAAGAATAATGGAGTTGGCTCTGAGTAAGTTTGCCACAGGAAACGATACAGTGACGGGATTCGCCGTCTGACCACGCGAATAAATCGATCGTGACGCACCGTGTTAAAAGCATTGCGCATATCAATTTTCACCAAGACTTCATCACTGCCTAATGTCTGTATAAAGTGTCTGGCGGCATGGACAGCTGCCTCGCACCCGCCGGCCGTTCCATAGCCTAGTTCCATAGCCATAGCCTAGCTGGACTGGACGCAGTTCTTGACCAAGCTCTTGATAGATAGGCTTCAGTCCGACTTTGGTGGCGAGCCGCCGGTACACCGAGCCGACTGCCGGTACACGCCGGTACACCGAGCAGGTACACCGAGCCGCCGGTACACCGAGCCGACTGCGATGGGTAGCAGGCCTCCGTCGCTCTTCCGGAGCGCAGCCAGTGAAGCGCCGTAAAATGCGTTCCTTGCGCAGGCGGGCATCTGTCCGTTCAGAACTCGGTTTACCAGCGAAGTAAGCGCAGCAGTTAGTCGTACGCCGGCCTCTCCAGCAGCTTTACCCGTCAGGTCCTTCAGATGTGCGGGTCGCAGTCCATCTAAGCCAGCGCTAGAGCCAGTGTCGAAGGCGCCGATTGCTGCTAAGATGTCGACATCCGTCGCCTCCACCGACCGCTCCGTCACCTCCACCGGCCGCCCCGTCGCCTCCAACGGCCGCTCCGTCACCTCCACCGGCCGCTCCGTCACCTCCACCGGCCGCTCAGTCACCTCCACCGGCCGCCCCGTCGCCTCCACCGGCCGCACCGTCGCCTCCACCGGCCGCTCTGTCACCTCCGCCGGCCGCTCCGTCGCCTCCACCGGCCGCTCCGTCTGGTCGTCCGGGGCAGGCGGCAGACCAAGATCCGCGGGAGCGCTGGGGTGCTTCAACTTCAGACTGGCGATGGCTTCCTCGGAGGCGCTGACTATTTCGTCGCTTGAGGTGAACAGCCTGATGGCACCCTTGCCGCCTCCGTCCGAAAGCTTGGCTCCCACACGTCTCCTCAGCAGGTCCCCGGCGGGCTGGGTCCGCTGGCGCTCTCGCGCACGCACGGCTGGCTGTGGGTCCGGCGGCTCGCGCTCGGGCAAGCTCATATAGTCGACAATTTGGCGCTTGATCTTCGTTGTAAAAGACCTGGCGCCCTCCGAGTGGCTGTGCCGGGCGTTGACCACGCTGGCTGCGCGCTACCAGGTCAAACCGGACGAGTGCTGTCTGCTCACAAGCCTGAATGAGTACACGGCGCCCGAGATGCTCACAGGCAGCAATAAGTTCGGCTGCCGCAACTGTACGGCACTGCGCAACAAGCACTGCAAGTCCGGAAAGTCAGACGAGAAGTCGGCCGGCACTGTCTACAGCAACGCCAGTAAGCAGTTGTTGATCTACAGTCTGCCGCCGGTGCTGACTATCCAACTGAAGCGGTTTGAGGTCGGAAGCTCCAACCTGTACAAGGGCAACCGTCACGTCATGTTCAGCGAGCTGCTTGACCTGGCACCATTTTGTTCCTCCATCTGCCAGGACCTACCGCAGATGGACCGCCGGCAGCGGTGTGTTCTCTACTCCCTGTTCGGCCCGTTGGAGCACAGCGGCCTGCTCACCAGCGGGCACTACTCGGCCTACGTGCGCGTGCGAGGGCACTGTGATCGGCTCACCGTTAACTCTGCCTGGCTGACGCGGTACATCGGCGACGCCTACCGATTGGCTTGCGCGCAGGCGGCGCAGACGGACCCCGGAGACGAGGAGGCGGAAACGGCAGTCGCTGAGCCCGAGCCGGGCCGCTGGTTTTACGTGAGCGACACTCGCGTGACATAGGTCACCCTGTACAAGGTCCTTAAGGCTCAGGCATACATACTCTTCTACGAGCGGATAGTGTAGCGCGTGACTGTATAGGTTAGGTACAATTATTTGTCAGTCGCTGTGCCCCCAAACAATAATTTGATCTGTGTTATACATTGTCTGTACATTTATATGCACTGTGGTCTGTACTTTGAGTGAATTATATAATTTTGAACTGATTTCCAATTAAAAATTACCAAAACATCCTTCGTGAAAATACGCATGTTTTGATGTGTGGCTGGTCGCGGTACCTGCAATGTATCGATTAAATTGTGTCAATGTTTGTTCTTGCATTACGCTGTCTTGCGCCAAGTTTGTGATGAGCTATAGATATTATTGGCCATAAGTCATAACTTTGTCAATTTTCATTGGATTTCTAATTGAAAATAATGCCAACACTCGTCTTGGAAAAGGCACACCTTTTGATGTTTAGCTCGTACCGGTAGCTGCAATATTCTCCGCAATAGAAGCACATGCACCTGTAAATGCGATACATTTGGGATACATTCTGCCTGTGGTTACAGTTTTAAGTAATTACCTCTGTCAATTGTGAACCGATTTCCAATTGAAAATTGCCAATAGATGCTTCGTGATAAGACGCATTTGTTGATTGGTGGCTGGTCGGTGTTCATGCAATATATCGATTAAATTTTGACAAAGTTTGTTTTTTGTTTACGATGAATTGACGCTTAGGTCGAAATATTATTGGCTATAACTTTGTCAATTTTCATTGGATTTCCAATTGAAAATAATGTCGACACTCGTCTTGAAAAAGCACACATTTTGATGAGTGGCTCGTACCGGTGGCGGCAATATTAACTGCACATCCACACATTTATTTACATCCACCACACCGATGAACACACATTTAAACACACTTTGTGGGTAGGTATATTACATTTATTTATGCACATGAACATTATGGGTACATAGGCGTACACCAGGGCGGGGGGAAAGGGTCAATTGCCCCGTTTGGTTGAGAAAAAAAAATAATGATTTTTTTTTAAAGAGAAAAAATGGTGAAAATATGTCCTTTTTAAAATATAGTGGGCCAAATCCGGTGAGTTTTTTTTTGGGTGGGGGTACTTTATGACCTGAGCAAAAAATGCCCCCTCCTGGAGTGAATCCTGGGTACGCTACTGTATGAGTATATGTTCACGCAACGCCACTCCAACTCTACTCATACAAGGCCATAGCACGGATTTATACAATAATCCGTGGCCATAGTGCTCACATTCACACTTTTTCAATCGCGACCAATATACTCGCGAGTCGCGACCCAGCGGACGAGGTTGTTAGTGTTGCTTACATGTTGTGATTCAAGGACAGACTTGTGCCGGTATGACGTCACAACTCGTTTTGGTGACGCAAGATTCTTGTGACGTAACATGTATTAATATCAATATTTTTTCCCAATATTATATCCCAATTACAAATTGGTACCTTTTTCGCAAAAACGAATGCCAGGACCGTAATCAGGACACTCTTGTCCATCATTAAACACACTTTTCCCAAGGTGCACTATTCCCTTTAACACGCGCAGTGGAGAGTGGTATGCCACTAACGCAGTGGAGAGGGGGCATTTTAGTGCCCCCTAAGATTTCCGAAAGTAAGAGAGCTGGAACGATCAAACTTACAAGTTAAGTAGGTGCTATGATGATCTACATTTGCTGACATTTTCGTGACCTTAGGTCAATATGTTCAAGGTCAAACGAGGTCACCAAGGTCATCTGGCCAAATGTCACAATTTTTGGAATTTGACCTCTGTGACATCACAGGCCACCAGCAATGTGTCCAACGTTGTGTCCGGGGATGAACATTGACATTGGCTACCGAATGGCGTTTGCATCATCCCGATCCGACTGTTGGTTCCGAAGATATCTCTTCGCCGACCTCGATTCTGGCCGCCATCTTGGATGTCAAATCCATATAACTCAAAAAATTCCGACCGATTTTCTTTCTTTTTTTTTGTTGCGCCAAACGATCCTCTAATGAGTTGGTTTTAATGTCGCGCAAAAAAACACCGCCCTGCTCCGCTTCGTTTGTGAGCTATTCACGAAAAACATGTGGGGGAGGGGCACTTTTGTGCCCCCCCCCCTCCCCCTCCCCCATTGCGCGTGTTAAGCAGCAGCCCAACAGGTACGATATTTGGCAGCTCTTTACGCCGTATGATATTTGATTTGTTACGTGTGTAAGGCATTCATTCTGCTGGTGCGAATAAACCCGGGGGTGAAGAGAAACAAGTATATGCAAAAAGTAACGGAGTAACGGAGTAACGAACTAAAAAGTAACGAGGTAACGGACCACAAAAGTAACTTCCGTTACTCGGTCCGTTACTGTAAATCAAATGTAACGAGTATGTTACTTCGTTACTAAAAAAGTAACTACGTTAGTAACGGAGTAACGGACCGGTGCACACCTAAGCCAATTTATCGTAAAATCGTAAAAATTGTCTTTGCAGCAGTCAAAATCCAGCAAAAAACGGGAAATTTATTTCCCTTCGCGGCATGACACAACTTTCGCAATTGCTTATACAAATTTGGAAAAATGGGAAAATAAATTCCATGAAGTGTTTGGCAGAGGCTCTCCTTGGCGGTAATTGCTGGCACCGGTGGATCCAGGGGGGGGGGGCATCATGGACAAATGCCCCCCACAGGAATCTGGGAGGGGAATTTAATACGTTAGTAACGGAGTAATGAGCCCCGCGCGTTCCCTGCACTGAATGTGAAAACACAATGATCTTAGGAGAAAACTGAATGAAAACGGAAGTTTTATTCTCGAGTGATTGAATTTGAAGTTTGTATTTTCGGGGGGGGGGGGGCAGAATCTGCCCTCCTTCCAGGATTTTCTCAATAACTTGAAAACTATGTTAGATATCAACGTGAAACTTTCAGTACCTTATGCTGCATCAATCCTGCGTCTTCTCACTAAATTTGAATGAAATTGATGCAGAAATGTGGGAGATAATGACGTTTTCATGACGTCATGTCATGCCATTTTTGGTGGAAAAACGATAAATGTTTGAACAATCGTAGAAACTAGATTTGTGAAGGAAATTACAAAAACAAAACGTCAAAAGAAAGGAAATGACATTCTCTTCAGAATGGCTATCTCGGATTTGCGAAACTTCGTGTTTTTGTCCCCCCATTTTTTTCGGGGGAAAAATAAACAATATTTTTTTAAAATTTTATTTGAAGGGCATTTCTTAAGCTCGAATATCAAAATAAGGTGACCGGCCAAATCTGCGGAGGGAAAAAATGGGGGTACCTTTTTGCCACAAAAAGGCGCAAATCACTCACGGTTCCTTTACAGTACAAAAGCGTCGAATATAGACTGTACACACTGGCGGTCACAGGGAGGGGGCGGGGACACGGGGGCCATGACCCACTTTTGACCTTAAATGTGGGGCAACGTGACTTTTGACCCCACCTTTTGCTCCAGACACTTCCTCGTTTTGACCCTGCATCCTGGTTAAAAATTAGTTCTCCAGCCCGCTCAAAACCTCAATTTTTATTTACAATAATAATTGTGTAGGTATCCATTTTGCGTAATTACCATTGGTAGTTATGTTTAAGGGCAGCTTTTGTGCCAAATTTTCTTCAAGCCCTTCGCAAAACCCTGCCTACTTTTTAGTTCAATAACATTTTTGAAGTCCGCACGAGACACAAAGCAAGATGATACACTGAGTTATCGCATGCATAATATTTACTGCTTGTAAAAAAAGGCTACCACCCCTCGCCCCTGGTCACGAACCTCGACTACCCTCTTGGTCAAGTTGCCCCTCCCCATCCCCTCTTCATCAGCCGTCTTGGGCCGCCATTGACTGTACACATTATATATTTTAGCACCATTCGTGGCACTTTAAATGATGCAAAGGGGACGACCAGGGGCGTCGTCACCGGGGGGGGGGGGGCAGCAGGGGCCCGGTCCCACACTCTAAAAAAGTGTGTGTGTGTGTGGGGGGGGGGGGGGGCTGGCCCCCGCTACAACCGCGATCCAAACCTTAAAGGGAATGTTTCACCTTCCTGAAAGTTGTCAAATATACGCTGGTTGTAGTCGAAAATATGAAGCAAGTGCTGCTGAAAACGATGGTGATAATTTTCTCTCGAAAGTCACTTAACTTTATACACATTATGTTGTTAAATTTGAGATGATGACGTCATTATTGAGCTATAGACCGCCGCTGATTGGCTGAGAAAGTGGGATTGGCTGAAAAAGTCGCTTTCAGCCAATCAGCGGCGGCACTAGCCTAGTATCCCCATTTTGCAAACTATAAATTGAATTGCTTAAAAACGGCTAAGTTTTTGTGAAAATGACTTTAGTATTTTCAACATTTCAATAACGGCCAAAGATAATGGCTATCTCAGTTCAAAAGCAATACAAAGGTGAAACATTCCCTTTAAGGTATTTAGGCTAAGAATCTACATTATTTGCAAAATATTTTTGTCATCACTCAAAACGATGCGGGGCAGAATTTTTGGGACGAAACAAATTAGATACATCCTTGATACAGCCTTGGGAGCGCCACCAGATCGACAGGGGCGCCACCAATATTGGCGAAAATTTTGCAGGGGGGGGGGGGCACCTACGGACGGACGGAGGGGCGCCATCACTGGCTGGAGGGGTGCCGTCACGGGCCGGAGAGGGGCAGTCACTAGTCGGAGAGGGTGCCGTCACTCGCGGGAGGGGCGTGGCCACTGGCGGGAGAGGCGCCGTCACTGTCCGGAGGGGCGCCGTCACTGGTCGGAGGGGCGCCGTCACTCGCCGGAGGGGCGCCGTCACTGGCCGTAGAGGCGTAGTCACTGGCCGGAGGGGCGCCTTCACTGGCCGGAGAGGCGCCTTCACTGGCCGGAAGGGCGCCGTCACTGGTCGGAGGGGCGCTGTCGCTGGCCGGGAGGGGTGCTGTCACGTTCCGGAGAGGCGCCGTCTATGGCAGGGAGCGTCCCCACTGGCCGGGAGAGCGTCCTCACTGGCCGGAGTGGCGCCGTCACTGATCGGAGGGGTGCCAGCTTTCCATGGGCGCCTCGGGTCCAAAGGACCAGGTCATGCCCTGAATGACCGTATACTCGGTACGCCACTGGCATCTGACATTTGTTTTAATAGTTTATTTCAATCATCATCAACGGGCCAATCAAACCCACTTATAGATGAAGTCACAAACGTAGCGAAACACACGCTAAAACACAAACATACCAACCTAAAAGACACCATACAACATGTGATATAAAATGCGACATAAGACAAAAACATGAGATATTAAGTGGGCACGTGACTAGACTGAACACAAAAATACATGCGGCCTACCTAAAAGACATGACCTATGAGATATAAAACACTATGACTACACTGACTAAGAGTATTGTAGTGGAGTAAACGATGACATGTTTCCTAAAATTATAAAAGACACCATACAACATGTGATATAAAATGCGATACAAGACAAAGACATGATATATTTAAATGAGTACATGACTAGACTGACAACTCAAAAATACCCACGGCCTACCTAAAAGACATGACCTACGAGATGTAAAAGCACTATGATTACACTGACTAGAGTATTGTAGTGGAGTATACGATGACATGTTTCCTAAAATTACCAATCCCTGTATGCCAGATATCTACGGTCCTTGTAGAGTTTAGGAACGTGTTGCAATGACGAGGGATTCTGACAAACATACTGGACTTGACCGTGTTCACTCTGGCATGCGGCACGTGGAACAACAATCTGCTACGGAGTACACGGGGAGCAGCTGCCAACGGGAATGACTCTACAAGGAAAGACGAGTCAATTTTGTTGTTGTGAATGTTTCTCAGGAGCATGATGTCGTATTGCAATCTTCTTGCAGCGAGAGATGCTAGTCCGAAATGGCGTAGAAGACTATCATAATCCAAAGCGACATCTGCAACACGACAGCGAGCGCAGAGCCAAGTCAGGAACTTATGCTGAACTTTTTCAGTTCTTTTCAAGTGCGTGTTGGCAGCTCCTCCCCATATAACACAGCCATACTCTAGTATTGATCGAACATTTGCGCAGTATGTCGATATGATTGACCTGGGATTGACATCGTACAATGAGCGACCATTTGTTCCGGTTTGAAACGATCTCATCAAAAGACCGAGAGCCCTGTTGGCTTTCTTCATCACAGCGTCTACATGGGCACCAAAAGTCAACTTTCCGTCTAACATCACTCCCAGGTCTCGCATTTCGTGCACTCTTTGAATCACCTCACTTCCCATCGTGTAAACGCCTGTGATGGGTTTCGTTCGCAGAGTTAGTGAGAGGATTTTACATTTCGCTGGGTTCAGTTTTAACTGCCACGCTGCCGACCACTGGCAGAGCCCATCTATATCAGCCTGCAGGCCGCGAACATCACTAAAACTGTCAACCCTAGCATATAGCTTAAAATCATCGGCAAACAGGAGACAATCTGAGCGTACGACAGCTGGCAGATCATTAACATAACATGCGAACAGAAGAGGGGACAAAAGCCCCCCTTCTGGCGTCCCCGACAGTACCGGGGCCCACGCTGAGCATTTGCCATTCACAACAACCCTGCGTAGAACCCTGCGTCAGACCAGAAGACCCTGCGTCAGAAGCAGACTTGTCAATGATTCATATTTGTCATGAATCGATTCACAGTGATTCACGGACCATAATGAATGATTCAATCATGATTCAATCACTATACATTACCGTAATGAATGATTCAATCATGATTCAATCACTCAACATTACCATAATGAATGATTCAATCATGATTCAATCACTCAACATTAACATAATGAATGATTCAATCTTGATTCAATCACTCAACGCTAAAGAGAAGTGTCGACTCCTTTGTCTAACTCCTTTGATTTTGAATGTGCGACTCTAAGACTTTATGAGCGTGATAAGGAGGCTATGCTCTACCTGTGTGCCATTTTTCATGCAAACCAGAATAGTCTGCTGTTTGACCTTAAACATATGACCTGCTCTAAATCCTTTGATTTTGAATGTGCGACTCTAAGATTTCATGAGCGTGATAAGGAGGTTATGTTCTACCAGTGTGCTAATTTTCATGCAAATCGGAATAGTCCGCTGTTTGACCTTAAACCTATCTGACCTGCTCTAACTCC
This sequence comes from Chirona hameri, assembly GCA_036785665.1. Taxonomy (NCBI): domain Eukaryota; kingdom Metazoa; phylum Arthropoda; class Thecostraca; order Balanomorpha; family Balanidae; genus Chirona; species Chirona hameri. The sequence goes on along the minus strand of JAXIVJ010003875.1, from coordinate 72,033 downwards.
TTTGATTTTGAATGTGCTACTCTAAGATTTTACCAGAATGATCACTAGGTCTGTGTGTGTTCCAATTTTGAAGCTAATCCAAATAGTCCGCGAATGTGTTTCCGAATGTGAATGTGAATGTGAACCAATTTGACACGCGTGTTGTTTATTTTGATTATAAAATGATATTTATAATATGTATTATAATTGCAAATTCCAAGTTCCAAAATAATTAATGACTTTACGTTTCGCCTTTTTAAGCGAATATAACATTTATTTTGATTTTCCATTAGGCATTATTTTTTATAAAGCATGATGTGGAATAAAGCGGCGCCGATGCGACAATGATATTTGGGACATCATGCAAATATTTGTTTATGATTTAGTTTTTGATATGGTATAGCCTAGAAATTAGGAAAAGGTTGGTACCTTTTGATAATTTTACGTGTGAAAAATGTGCGCGTTTACTGTGTGGTTTATGAATCAAAGTATGAGTTAGTTACCTTTTCTAAGTATTTAGGTGCCTACCCCTAACCCTACCAGTACCAAGGTATGCACCTAGTTAGGACTGATTGAACAGTGACTTTGTGCCCACTGGAGTGGACACAAAGCCTCGCTTTCTTCATGCATATATGAATTACAGGCTACAGCTCAGGACACAGAGCTCATATAATTGGCCATGAAGTCCACAGGGCACAGATAAATGCTGGGTCGCTGACATATTTTTTGGACAGTTTATGCTGTTCGACCAAAAAAGAATGATTCTTTTAGCAATGAATGATTCAATCAGCCTATTTTATCTGTATGAATGATTCAATCAGTGACTCACAACAGGTTTGCGCATGAGGTGAATCGATTCATGAATCATTCATTTGAAATAAGAATGATTCAATCAAAAGTAGTCGATTCACATTGAATCATTGACAAGTCTGGTCAGAAGTCAGACCAGACATAGATCCCTGCGTCAGACCAGAATTTGGATGAGGCATTGTGCCCATATAGGTGTATTTTTTGGATGTAACAGAACATCTTTGACAACCTGAAGTGCATTCATGTCAAGGGTGAACAGCATGTTTGCAACTGAGGATATGAGTGATGTGCATAGTGAGAAATATGTCAAGAACCGGAAAAATAGCAGTGTCGGCGAACGGGCTAAGAAGTCTACCCGAGGCGGTAAGAGCGCTATAATATAATATAATATAACCGCGCCAGGCGCATTCTTTCGCGGCTTTAGCGACTGCATCCGACATCGCAACAATCAACTGGATCCTGTTCCTTCCACATAGCTTTCTCAACGATTTTTTCCATGAAGTCACCATCACTAAGACATGCTCTTTCATATGAGCATTAAAATTCCACCAGCGAACTTTGACTTTTGGGATTCCCGACGCATTCCTGGTAAGCGCTCAGGCGATGGAACGGAGTTGGTTTCAGGCTGCAGCGTAGTGTAGATCAAACTTAATGTGTCAAATGATTAATATCTGGAAGAAGGAAACAGTCATGAAGTAAGAGTTCTGGTGATCCTCATTCAAATAGTTGAATGAAAATGAAGGAAGGGAAGTAGAGTCGGCTCTTCTGAATGCGTGCGTACTAGTGATGTCATTCGGTAACCAAAATTTTGGTATACCCCAAAATGTCCAATACTGAATCGGTTATTGGTTGGTCAGAGAACAAATTTTAGATATGTTTCGGTCAAGCGAGTTAGCGATATGCATCAGACCGGCCACTTTTTTTTTGCAGGAAGTTCGGCATGTTTTGCAGGTATCCAGCTGGGAAATAAGAATGTCAGGCAATTAATTTGGATTCTGATCATCAATACTATTAAGTATTATTGAGGTATTTCTTTCCCTAAAAATGCACCTGCATATGCAAGTAACGCTTGCCAACTTCTACACCAATATTGAAAGTCGGTCAAAAATCGGTCATTTTCTGGTTGGGAAAAATCGGTTTGGTTTTCGGTCAGCATAGCTACAATGGAATTGGTATCGGTTTGGTCAAGTTTCAGGAATTTTCTGAAAATGACATCACTAGTGCGTACCATGTTGATTGTTGACTGGAAAATATGGACTTATGGGTCCACCCCCCCCCCCCCCCCCACACTCAAAATTTCCTGGCGAGGCGCCTGGGTGCGACTGATATTGCAAATACCTATAGCCAACGTTTTGTCAATTGCAAAAAAAAAAATAGGGGCACCCTCAAAATATTGTAGACCAAAACCGTTGAGTTTTCATATTTGGGTATAGGTGGGGGCATCACTGCAATTGGTGACCCCATGCCCCTTTATTATTTTCTGGATCCTTCCCTGGTTTTACTTACCCTGGTTACGGCCCAACTTACCCTGGTTACGGCTAGTTTGCGGCGAAATATGATATAATATGGTATGACGAAAATCTGACGTCAGCGGGCTGACGTTATAATACCGACGAAGTTTCGTAGTTCCGAAACCGAATATTAATTTAGCTTCTGTGTCGAAATTACTTAGCGTACCTAGGAAATTCTTTCACTGCAAACCATTTTTCGACCAGCTCTACAATTCCGTTAATACAATTCTGTTAATACAATTCTTTTAATACAATTCTGTTAGTTCAATTCTGTTTAAAACACCATGTTAAAGGTGAACTATGTATTCCGTTTAATTAAATTGTGTGAGGCTCAAACCGATCGGTCTACCGTCACACACCATGTGCCTGTGGTACGTGGCATTTGTGGAGTTTGGGTCACTTGTCGTGACCTAGTGAACTGACCTGAGATGACCCGAGGTCATAAGTTTCACAGGATACGGTCAATCGATGGTTGGACAATGGACAGCTGTGCCCTGCGCGTCGTCGTCTTCCTGTTATTCTCGAAAACAATATGTGGTGGGCGGATACCCCGCCCCCCGTCGGTGCGCGTGTTAGCTTGTTGAGTTTCATCATCGTTTCTGATGGACAGACAGAGATGTCACTGACGGATCTGTCACTGACGGAGCTGTCACTGACGGAGCTGTCACTGACGGAGCTGTCTCTGACGGAGCTGTCACTGACGGAGCTGTCACTGACGGAGCTGTCACTGACGGATCTGTCACTGACGGAGCTGTCACTGACGGAGCTGTCACTGACGGAGCTGTCACTGACGGAGCTGTCACTGACGGAGCTGTCACTGACGGAGCTGTCTCTGACAGAGCTGTCACTGACGGAGCTGTCACTGACGGAGCTGTCACTGACTGAGCTGTGGTGTTTGTCACTTCCTAACCAACCGTCATTATGTTCTTCCAGGAAAACAAACTGCTGAGAGGCGATTCTGAGAAGCCACGCTCCTGATTGGCTTATTCTGACGCCAGGTCAATCAGCACACCACCATGTCACACTCCTCGAAGTGAGTACCTGTTCACCGCTGATGCCACATACATATCCGTCCCCTCCCCTCCCCTCCCCTCCCCTCCCCTCCCCTCCCCTCCCCTCCCCTCGCCTCGCCTCGCCTCGCCTCGCCTCGCCTCGCCTCGCCTCGCCTCGCCTCGCCTCCCCTCCCCTCCCCTCCCCTCCCATCCCCTCCCCTCCCCTCCCCTCCCCTCCCCTCCCCTCCCATCAGGTGCATTGACCCTCTCTCTACCCCCGTACCGATCTCTGCCCCCGCGGTCCCGCTCTCTAGGTGCATTGACCCGCTCTCTACCCCCGCGGTCTCCCGGCCGCTGCAGCCTGCAGTAGGTACACTATGTACGGACCGTGACGTCACCACTGAGCCAGCACAGCTCTCATCCCGAGGCTACTGCGTCACAATGCCCGCCGATCGATGATCGAGATGCGGTGTGCCGAGCCTGTGTTCACCATGGACTGCAGGTTATATAACGCGGCCTCTCAGCCGAGGAGTGCCGAGCCTCTCGCAGGTGTGCCGAGCCTCTGTTCACCATGGACTGCAAGTTATATAACGCGGCCTCTCAGCCGAGGAGTGCCGAGCCTCTCGCAGGTGTGCCGAGCCTCTGTTCACCATGGACTGCAGGTTATATAACGCGGCCTCTCAGCCGAGGAGTGCCGAGCCTCTCGCAGGTGTGCCGAGCCTCTGTTCACCATGGACTGCAGGTTATATAACGCGGCCTCTCAGCCGAGGAGTGCCGAGCCTCTCGCAGGTGTGCCGAGCCTCTGTTCACCATGGACTGCAGGTTATATAACGCGGCCTCTCAGCCGAGGAGTGCCGAGCCTCTCTCAGGTGTGCCGAGCCTCTGTTCACCATGGACTGCAGGTTATATAACGCGGCCTCTCAGCCGAGGAGTGCCGAGCCTCTCGCAGGTGTGCCGAGCCTCTGTTCACCATGGACTGCAGGTTATATAACGCGGCCTCTCAGCCGAGGAGTGCCGAGCCTCTCGCAGGTGTGCCGAGCCTCTGTTCACCATGGACTGCAGGTTATATAACGCGGCCTCTCAGCCGAGGAGTGCCGAGCCTCTGTTCACCATGGACTGCAGGTTATATAACGCGGCCTCTCAGCCGAGGAGTGCCGAGCCTCTGTTCACCATGGACTGCAGGTTATATAACGCGGCCTCTCAGCCGAGGAGTGCCGAGCCTCTCGCAGGTGTGCCGAGCCTCTGTTCACCATGGACTGCAGGTTATATAACGCGGCCTCTCAGCCGAGGAGTGCCGAGCCTCTCGCAGGTGTGCCGAGCCTCTGTTCACCATGGACTGCAGGTTGTATAACGCGGCCTCTCAGCCGAGGAGTGCCGAGCCTCTCGCAGGTGTGCCGAGCCTCTCGCAGGTGTGCCGAGCCTCTGCTCAGGTGTGCCGAGCCTCTGTTCACCATGGACTGCAGGTTATATAACGCAGCCTCTCAGCCGAGGAGTGCCGAGCCTCTCGCAGGTGTGCCGAGCCTGTGTTCACCATGGACTGCAGGTTATATAACGCGGCCTCTCAGCCGAGGAGTGCCGAGCCTCTCGCAGGTGTGCCGAGCCTCTCGCAGGTGTGCCGAGCCTCTGCTCAGGTGTGCCGAGCCTCTGTTCACCATGGACTGCAGGTTATATAACGCGGCCTCTCAGCCGAGGAGTGCCGAGCCTCTCGCAGGTGTGCCGAGCCTCTGTTCACCATGGACTGCAGGTTATATAACGCCGCCTCTCAGCCGAGGAGTGCCGAGCCTCTCGCAGGTGTGCCGAGCCTCTGTTCACCATGGACTGCAGGTTATATAACGCGGCCTCTCAGCCGAGGAGTGCCGAGCCTCTCGCAGGTGTGCCGAGCCTCTGTTCACCATGGACTGCAGGTTATATAACGCGGCCTCTCAGCCGAGGAGTGCCGAGCCTCTCGCAGGTGTGCCGAGCCTCTGTTCACCATGGACTGCAGGTTATATAACGCGGCCTCTCAGCCGAGGAGTGCCGAGCCTCTCGCAGGTGTGCCGAGTCTCTGTTCACCATGGACTGCAGGTTATATAACGCGGCCTCTCAGCCGAGGAGTGCCGAGCCTCTCGCAGGTGTGCCGAGCCTGTGTTCACCATGGACTGCAGGTTATATAACGCGGCCTCTCAGCCGAGGAGTGCCGAGCCTCTCGCAGGTGTGCCGAGCCTGTGTTCACCATGGACTGCAGGTTATATAACGCGGCCTCTCAGCCGAGGAGTGCCGAGCCTCTCGCAGGTGTGCCGAGCCTCTGTTCACCATGGACTGCAGGTTATATAACGCGGCCTCTCAGCCGAGGAGTGCCGAGCCTCTCGCAGGTGTGCCGAGCCTCTGTTCACCATGGACTGCAGGTTATATAACGCGGCCTCTCAGCCGAGGAATGCCGAGCCTCTCGCAGGTGTGCCGAGCCTCTGTTCACCATGGACTGCAGGTTATATAACGCGGCCTCTCAGCCGAGGAGTGCCGAGCCTCTCGCAGGTGTGCCGAGCCTCTGTTCACCATGGACTGCAGGTTATATAACGCGGCCTCTCAGCCGAGGAGTGCCGAGCCTCTCGCAGGTGTGCCGAGCCTCTGTTCACCATGGACTGCAGGTTATATAACGCGGCCTCTCAGCCGAGGAGTGCCGAGCCTCTCTCAGGTGTGCCGAGCCTCTGTTCACCATGGACTGCAGGTTATATAACGCGGCCTCTCAGCCGAGGAGTGCCGAGCCTCTCGCAGGTGTGCCGAGCCTCTGTTCACCATGGACTGCAGGTTATATAACGCGGCCTCTCAGCCGAGGAGTGCCGAGCCTCTCGCAGGTGTGCCGAGCCTCTGTTCACCATGGACTGCAGGTTATATAACGCGGCCTCTCAGCCGAGGAGTGCCGAGCCTCTCGCAGGTGTGCCGAGCCTCTCGCAGGTGTGCCGAGCCTCTGTTCACCATGGACTGCAGGTTATATAACGCGGCCTCTCAGCCGAGGAGTGCCGAGCCTCTGTTCACCATGGACTGCAGGTTATATAACGCGGCCTCTCAGCCGAGGAGTGCCGAGCCTCTGTTCACCATGGACTGCAGGTTATATAACGCGGCCTCTCAGCCGAGGAGTGCCGAGCCTCTCGCAGGTGTGCCGAGCCTCTGTTCACCATGGACTGCAGGTTATATAACGCGGCCTCTCAGCCGAGGAGTGCCGAGCCTCTCGCAGGTGTGCCGAGCCTCTGTTCACCATGGACTGCAGGTTATATAACGCGGCCTCTCAGCCGAGGAGTGCCGAGCCTCTCGCAGGTGTGCCGAGCCTCTCGCAGGTGTGCCGAGCCTCTGCTCAGGTGTGCCGAGCCTCTGTTCACCATGGACTGCAGGTTATATAACGTAGCCTCTCAGCCGAGGAGTGCCGAGCCTCTCGCAGGTGTGCCGAGCCTGTGTTCACCATGGACTGCAGGTTATATAACGCGGCCTCTCAGCCGAGGAGTGCCGAGCCTCTCGCAGGTGTGCCGAGCCTCTCGCAGGTGTGCCGAGCCTCTGCTCAGGTGTGCCGAGCCTCTGTTCACCATGGACTGCAGGTTATATAACGCGGCCTCTCAGCCGAGGAGTGCCGAGCCTCTCGCAGGTGTGCCGAGCCTCTGTTCACCATGGACTGCAGGTTATATAACGCCGCCTCTCAGCCGAGGAGTGCCGAGCCTCTCGCAGGTGTGCCGAGCCTCTGTTCACCATGGACTGCAGGTTATATAACGCGGCCTCTCAGCCGAGGAGTGCCGAGCCTCTCGCAGGTGTGCCGAGCCTCTGTTCACCATGGACTGCAGGTTATATAACGCGGCCTCTCAGCCGAGGAGTGCCGAGCCTCTCGCAGGTGTGCCGAGCCTCTGTTCACCATGGACTGCAGGTTATATAACGCGGCCTCTCAGCCGAGGAGTGCCGAGCCTCTCGCAGGTGTGCCGAGCCTGTGTTCACCATGGACTGCAGGTTATATAACGCGGCCTCTCAGCCGAGGAGTGCCGAGCCTCTCGCAGGTGTGCCGAGCCTCTGTTCACCATGGTCTGCAGGTTATATAACGCGGCCTCTCAGCCGAGGAGTGCCGAGCCTCTCGCAGGTGTGCCGAGCCTCTGTTCACCATGGACTGCAGGTTATATAACGAGGCCTCTCAGCCGAGGAGTGCCGAGCCTCTCGCAGGTGTGCCGAGCCTCTGTTCACCATGGACTGCAGGTTATATAACGCGGCCTCTCAGCCGAGGAGTGCCGAGCCTCTCGCAGGTGTGCCGAGCCTCTGTTCACCATGGACTGCAGGTTATATAACGCGGCCTCTCAGCCGAGGAGTGCCGAGCCTCTCGTAGGTGTGCCGAGCCTCTGCTCAGGAGTGCCGAGCCTCTGCTCAGGAGTGCCGAGGCTCTGCTCAGGAGTGCCGAGCCTCTCTCAGGTGTGCCGAGCCTCTGCTCAGGAGTGCCGAGCCTCTGCTCAGGTGTGCCGAGCTTCTGCTCAGGAGTACCGAGCCTCTCTCAGGTGTGCCGAGCCTCTGCTCAGGTGTGCCGAGCCTCTCTCAGGTGTGCCGAGCCTCTGCTCAGGAGTGCCGAGCCTCTGCTCAGGAGTACCGAGCCTCTGCTCAGGTGTGCCGAGCTTCTCTCAGGTGTGCCGAGCCTCTGCTCAGGAGTGCCGAGCCTCTGCTCAGGTGTGCCGAGCCTCTGATCAGGTGTGCCGGGCCTCTCAGGTGTGCCGAGCCTCTCTCAGGTGTGCCGAGCCTCTGCTCAGGTGTGCCGAGCCTCTGCTCAGGTGTGCCGAGCCTCTGCTCAGGAGTGCCGAGCATCTGCTCAGGAGTGCCGAGCCTCTGCTCAGGAGTACCGAGCCTCTCTCAGGTGTGCCGAGCCTCTGCTCAGGTGTACCGAGCCTCTCTCAGGTGTGCCGAGCCTCTGCTCAGGAGTGCCGAGCCTCTCTCAGGTGTGCCGAGCCTCTCTCAGGTGTGTCGAGCCTCCGCTCAGGTGTGCCGAGCCTCTGCTCAGGAGTGCCGAGCCTCTCAGGTGTGCCGAGCCTCTGCTCAGGTGTGCCGAGCCTCTGCTCAGGTGTGTGAGCCTCTGCTCAGGTGTGTGAGCCTCTGCTCAGGTATGTGAGCCTCTGCTCAGGTGTGTGAGCCTCTGCTCAGAAGTGCCGAGCCTCTCTCAGGTGTGCCGGGCCTCTCAGGAGTGCCGAGCCTCTGCTCAGGAGTGCCGAGCCTCTCAGGTGTGCCGAGCCTCTGCTCAGGAGTGCCGAGCCTCTCAGGTGTGCCGAGCCTCTCAGGAGTTGTCACTGACGGAGCGGTCACTGACGGAGCTGTCACTGACGGAGCTGTCACTGACAGATATGTCACTGACGGAGATGTCACTGACGGAGCTGTCACTGACGGAGCTGTCACTGACAGATATGTCACTGACGGAGATGTCACTGACGGAGATGTCACTGACGGAGCTGTCACTGACGGAGCTGTCACTGACGGAGCTGTCTCTGACGGAGCTGTCACTGACGGAGCTGTCACTGGCAGAGCTGTCACTGACGTGTCGACAGAGCTGTCACTCTCAGCCGAGGTGTGCCGAGCCTCTGCTCAGGAGTGCCGAGCCTCTCAGGAGTGCCGAGCCTCTCAGGTGTGCCGAGCCTCTGCTCAGGAGTGCCGAGCCTCTCAGGTGTGCCGAGCCTCTCTCAGGTGTGCCGGGCCTCTCTCAGGTGTGCCGAGCCTCTGCTCAGGTGTGTGAGCCTCTGCTCAGGTGTGTGAGCCTCTGCTCAGGTGTGTGAGCCTCTGCTCAGGTGTGTGAGCCTCTGCTCAGGTGTGTGAGCCTCTGCTCAGGTGTGTGAGCCTCTGCTCAGGTGTGTGAGCCTCTGCTCAGGTGTGTGAGCCTCTGCTCAGGTGTGTGAGCCTCTGCTCAGGTGTGTGAGCCTCTGCTCAGGTATGTGAGCCTCTGCTCAGGTGTGTGAGCCTCTGCTCAGGTGTGCTGAGCCTCTGCTCAGGTGTGTGATCCTCTGCTCAGGTGTGTGAGCCTCTGCTCAGGTGTGCCGAGCCTCTGCTCAGGTGTGCCGAGCCTCTGCTCAGGTGTGCCGAGCCTCTGCTCAGGTGTGCCGAGCCTCTGCTCAGGTGTGCCGAGCCTCTGCTCAGGTGTGCCGAGCCTCTGCTCAGGTGTGCTCATCCTCTGCTCAGGTGTGCTGAGCCTCTGCTCAGGTGTGCCGAGCCTCTGCTCAGGTGTGCCGAGCCTCTCTCAGGTGTGCCGAGCCTCTCTCAGGTGTGCCGAGCCTCTGCTCAGGTGTGCCGAGCCTCTGCTCAGGTGTGTGAGCCTCTGCTCAGGTATGTGAGTCTCTGCTCAGGTGTGTGAGCCTCTGCTCAGAAGTGCCGAGCCTCTCTCAGGTGTGCCGGGCCTCTCAGGAGTGCCGAGCCTCTGCTCAGGAGTGCCGAGCCTCTCAGGTGTGCCGAGCCTCTGCTCAGGAGTGCCGAGCCTCTCAGGTGTGCCGAGCCTCTCAGGAGTTGTCACTGACGGAGCGGTCACTGACGGAGCTGTCACTGACGGAGCTGTCACTGACGGAGCTGTCACTGACAGATATGCCACTGACGGAGATGTCACTGACGGAGCTGTCACTGGCGGAGCTGTCACTGACAGATATGTCACTGACGGAGATGTCACTGACGGAGATGTCACTGACGGAGCTGTCACTGACGGAGCTGTCTGACGGAGCTGTCACTGACGGAGCTGTCACTGACAGAGCTGTCACTGACAGAGCTGTCACTGACGTGTCGACAGAGCTGTCACTCTCAGCCGAGGTGTGCCGAGCCTCTGCTCAGGAGTGCCGAGCCTCTCAGGAGTGCCGAGCCTCTCGGGTGTGCCGAGCCTCTGCTCAGGAGTGCCGAGCCTCTCAGGTGTGCTGAGCCTCTCTCAGGTGTGCCGGGCCTCTCTCAGGTGTGCCGAGCCTCTGCTCAGGTGTGTGAGCCTCTGCTCAGGTGTGTGAGCCTCTGATCAGGTGTGTGAGCCTCTGCTCAGGTGTGTGAGCCTCTGCTCAGGTGTGTGAGCCTCTGCTCAGGTGTGTGAGCCTCTGCTCAGGTGTGTGAACCTCTGCTCAGGTGTGTGAGCCTCTGCTCAGGTGTGTAAGCCTCTGCTCAGGTGTGCTGAGCCTCTGCTCAGGAGTGCCGAGCCTCTGCTCAGGTGTGCCGAGCCTCTGCTCAGGTGTGCCGAGCCTCTGCTCAGGTGTGCCGAGCCTCTGCTCAGGTGTGCCGAGCCTCTGCTCAGGTGTGCCGAGCCTCTGCTCAGGTGTGCTGATCCTCTGCTCAGATGTGCCGAGCCTCTGCTCAGGTGTGCCGAGCCTCTGCTCAGGTGTGCCGAGCCTCTGCTCAGGTGTGCCGAGCCTCTCTCAGGTGTGCCGAGCCTCTCAGGTGTGCCGAGCCTCTGCTCAGGTGTGCCGAGCCTCTGCTCAGGTGTGCCGAGCCTCTGCTCAGGTGTGTGAGCCTCTGCTCAGGTATGTGAGCCTCTGCTCAGGTATGTGAGCCTCTGCTCAGGTGTGTGAGCCTCTGCTCAGGTGTGTGAGCCTCTGCTCAGGTGTGTGAGCCTCTGCTCAGATGTGTGAGCCTCTGCTCAGGTGTGTGAGCCTCTGCTCAGGTGTGTGAGCCTCTGCTCAGGTGTGCCGAGCCTCTGCTCAGGTGTGCCGAGCCTCTGCTCAGGTGTGTGAGCCTCTGCTCAGGTGTGTGAGCCTCTCTCAGGTGTGCCGAGCCTCTCTTAGGAGTGCCAAAGCTCTGCTCAGGAGTGCCGAGCTTCTGCTCAGGTGTGCCAAGCCTCTCTCAGGAGTGCCGAGCCTCTCTCAGGTGTGCCGAGCCTCTCTCAGGTGTGCCGAGCCTCTCAGGAGTGCCGAGCCTCTGCTCAGGAGTGCCGAGCCTCTCAGGAGTGCCGAGCCCCTCAGGAGTGCCGAGCCTCTGCTCAGGAGTGATGAGCCTCTCAGGAGTGCTGAGCCTCTGCTCAGGAGTGCTGAGCCTCTGATCAGGAGTGCCGAGCCTCCCTCAGGAGTGCCGAGCCTCTCAGGAGTGCCAAGCCTCTCTCAGGAGTGCCGAGCCTCTGCTCAGGTGTGCCGAGACTCTCAGGAGTGCCGAGCCTCTCAGGTGTGCCGAGCCTCTGCTCAGGAGTGCCGATCCTCTGCTCAGGAGTGGCGAGCCTCTCAGGAGTGCCGAGCCTCTCAGGAGTGCCGAGCCTCTGCACAGGAGTGCCGAGCCTCTGCTCAGGAGTGCCAAGCCTCTCTCAGGTGTGCCAAGCCTCTCAGAAGTGCCGAGCCTCTCAGGAGTGCCAAGCCTCTCAGGAGTGCCGAGCCTTTCTCAGGTGTGCCGAGCCTCTCTCAGGAGTGCCAATCCTCTCTCAGGAGTGCCGAGCCTCTCAGGTGTGCCAAGCCTCTCAGGAGTGCCAAGCCTCTCTCAGGTGTGCCGAGCCTCTCAGGAGTGCTGAGCCTCTGTTCAGGAGTGCCAAGCCTCTCTCAGGTGTGTCAAGCCTCTCAGGAGTGCTGAGCCTCTCAGGAGTGCTGAGCCTCTCAGGAGTGCTGAGCCTCTGTTCAGGAGTGCCAAGCCTCTCTCAGGTGTGCCAAGCCTCTCAGGAGTGCCGAGCCTCTCTCAGGAGTGCCGAGCCTCTCAGGTGTGCCGAGCCTCTGCTCAGGTGTGCCGAGCCTCTCTCAGGTGTGCCGAGCCTCTCTCAGGTGTGCCGAGCCTCTCTCAGGAGTGCCGAGCCTCTCTCAGGAGTGCTTAGCCTCTCAGGAGTGCTGAGCCTCTGTTCAGGAGTGCCAAGCCTCTCTCAGGTGTGCCAAGCATCTCAGGAGTGCTGAGCCTCTGCTCAGGAGTGCTGAGCCTCTGCTCAGAGTGCCGAGCCCCTCAGGAGTGCCGAGCCTCTGCTCAGGAGTGATGAGCCTTTCAGGAGTGCTGAGCCTCTGCTCAGGAGTGCTGAGGCTCTGATCAGGAGTGCCGAGCCTCTCGCAGGTGTGCCGAGCCTCTCTCAGGTGTGCCGAGCCTCTCTCAGGAGTGCCGAGCCTCTCTCAGGTGTGCCGAGCCTCTCAGGTGTGCCGAGCCTCTGCTCAGGTGTGCCGAGCCTCTCTCAGGTGTGCCGAGCCTCTCTCAGGTGTGCCGAGCCTCTCTCAGGAGTGCGGAGCCTCTCTCAGGTGTGCCGAGCCTCTCTCAGGTGTGCCGAGCCTCTCTCAGGTGTGCCGAGCCTCTCTCAGGTGTGCCGAGCCTCTCAGGAGTGCCGAGCCTCTCTCAGGTGTGCCGAGCCTCTATCAGGTGTGCCGAGCCTCTCTCAGGAGTGCCGAGCCTCTCTCAGGCGTGCCGAGCCTCTCTCAGGTGTGCCGAGCCTCTCTCAGGTGTGCCGAGCCTCTCTCAGGTGTGCCGAGCCTCTCTCAGGAGTGCCGAGCCTCTCAGGTGTGCCGAGCCTCTCTCAGGAGTGCCGAGCCTCTCTCAGGTGTGCCGAGCCTCTCTCAGGTGTGCCGAGCCTCTCAGGAGTGCCGAGCCTCTCTCAGGTGTGCCGAGCCTCTCTGAGGTGTGCCGAGCCTCTCTTAGGAGTGCCGAGCCTCTCTCAGGTGTGCCGAGCCTCTCTCAGGTGTGCCGAGCCTCTCTCAGGTGTGCCGAGCCTCTCTCAGGTGTGCCGAGCCTCTCTCAGGTGTGCCGAGCCTCTCTCAGGAGTGCCGAGCCTCTCTCAGGTGTGCCTAGCCTCTATCAGGTGTGCCGAGCCTCTCTCAGGCGTGCCGAGCCTCTCTCAGGTGTGCCGAGCCTCTCTCAGGTGTGCCGAGCCTCTCAGGAGTACCGAGCCCCTCAGGAGTGCCGAGCCTCTGCTCAGGAGTGATGAGCCTCTCAGGAGTGCTGAGCCTCTGCTCAGGAGTGCTGAGCCTCTGATCAGGAGTGCCGAGCCTCCCTCAGGAGTGCCGAGCCTCTGAGGAGTGCCAAGCCTCTCTCAGGAGTGCCGAGCCTCTCTCAGGTGTGCCGAGCCTCTCAGGAGTGCCAAGCCTCTATCAGGTGTGCCGAGCCTCTCAGGAGTGCTGAGCCTCTGTTCAGGAGTGCCAAGCCTCTCTCAGGTATGCCAAGCCTCTCAGGAGTGCTGAGCCTCTCAGGAGTGCCAAGCCTCTCTCAGGTGTGCCAAGCCTCTCAGGAGTACCGAGCCTCTCTCAGGAGTACCAAGCCTCTCTCAGGAGTGCCGAGCCTCTCTCAGGTGTGCCGAGCCTCTCAGGAGTGACAAGCCTCTCTCAGGTGTGCCGAGCCTCTCTCAGGTGTGCCGAGCCTCTCTTAGGAGTGCCAATCCTCTATCAGGAGTGCCAAGCCTCTCAGGAGTGCCGAGCCTCTCTCAGAAGTGCCAAGCCTCTCTCAGGAGTGCCAAGCCTCTCAGGTGTGCCAAGCCTCTCAGGAGTGCCGATCCTCTCAGGAGTGCCGATCCTCTCAGGAGTGCCAAGCCTCTCTCAGGAGTGCCAAGCCTCTCAGGAGTGCCAAGCCTCTCAGGAGTGCCGAGCCTCTCTCAGGAGTGCCAAGCCTCTCTCAGGAATGCCAAGCCTCTCAGGTGTGCCAAGCCTCTCAGGAGAACCGAGCCTCTCAGGAGTGCCGAGCCTCTCAGGAGTGCCAAGCCTCTCTCAGGTGTGCCGAGCCTCTCTTAGGTGTGCCGATCCTGTCTTAGGAGTGCCAATCCTCTCTCAGGAGTGCCAAGCCTCTCAGGAGTGCTAAGCCTCTCAGGTGTGCCGAGCCTCTCAGGAGTGCCGAGCCTCTCAGGAGTGCCAAGCCTCTCTTAGGTGTGCCAAGCCTCTCAGGAGTGCTGAGCCTCTATCAGGAGTGCCAAGCCTCTCTCAGGAGTGCCAAGCCTATCTCAGGAGTGCCGAGCCTCTCAGGAGTGCTGAGCCTCTCAGGAGTGCCAAGCCTCTCTCAGGTGTGCCGAGCCTCTCAGGAGTACTGAGCCTCTGTTCAGGAGTGCCAAGCCTCTCTCAGGTGTGCCAAGCCTCTCAGGAGTGCTGAGCCTCTCAGGAGTGCTGAGCCTCTGTTCAGGAGTGCCAAGCCTCTCAGGTGTGCCAAGCCTCTCAGGAGTGCCGAGCCTCTCAGGAGTGCCAAGCCTCTCAGGAGTGCCGAGCCTCTCGCAGGTGTGCCGAGCCTCTCAGGAGTGCCAAGCCTCTCAGGAGTGCCAAGCCTCTCAGGAGTGCCAAGCCTCTCAGGAGTGCCAAGCCTCTCAGGAGTGCCAAGCCTCTCAGGAGTGCCGAGCCTCTCTCAGGTGTGCCGAGCCTCTCAGGAGTGACAAGCCTCTCTCAGGTGTGCCGAGCCTCTCTCAGGTGTGCCGAGCCTCTCTTAGGAGTGCCAATCCTCTCAGGAGTGCCAAGCCTCTCAGGAGTGCCGAGCCTCTCAGGAGTGCCAAGCCTCTCTCAGGAGTGCCAAGCCTCTCTCAGGTGTGCCAAGCCTCTCAGGAGTGCCGAGCCTCTCTCAGGAGTGCCAAGCCTCTCTCAGGAGTGCCAAGCCTCTCTCAGGTGTGCCAAGCCTCTCAGGAGTGCCGAGCCTCTCTCAGGAGTGCCAAGCCTCTCAGGAGTGCCAAGCCTCTCTCAGGTGTGCCAAGCCTCTCAGGAGTGCCGAGCCTCTCTCAGGAGCGCCAAGCCTCTCTCAGGTGTGCCGAGCCTCTCTCAGGTGTGCCGAGCCTCTCTTAGGAGTGCCAATCCTCTCTCAGGAGTGCCAAGCCTCTCTCAGGAGTGCCAAGCCTCTCAGGTGTGCCGAGCCTCTCAGGAGTGCCGAGCCTCTCTCAGGAGTGCCAAACCTCTCTCAGGTGTGCCAAGCCTCTCAGGAGTGCCGAGCCTCTATCAGGAGTGCCAATCCTCTATCAGGAGTGCCAAGCCTCTCAGGAGCGCTGAGCCTCTCAGGAGTGCCAAGCCTCTCTCAGGTGTGCCAAGCCTCTGCTCAGGAGTGCCGAGCCTCTGCTCAGGTGTGCCAAGCCTCTGCTCAGGAGTGCCGAGCCTCTGCTCAGGTGTGCCAAGCCTCTCAGGAGTGCTGAGCCTCTCTCAGGTGTGCTGAGCCTCTGATCAGGAGTGCTGAGCCGCACGCCCTGGCAAGCCTGCGCAACTGGTCAGAGAGTCAGAGAGTCTTACTGTGAACGGCAGACCGCCGTCAAACTCAAACTTAAGGCACTTGTCATGCACTCGTAATGTTAAAACTCGCGCAGGGAATTCAATCGGTGAGTAGAGGCTATCGTGAAAGGGTGGAGCTATGCTCTGACGTCAGAGCTTAGCTCCGCCCTGGCTGACCTTTGAGCCGGAGCTGTCCAACCTGTGACCGGTCAGTTACGACTGGTGGGCGGAGTCGAGGGCGGGACTACAGAGCGACCAGGCGTTGTTAGCCCGGCATTGGCTGGGCCCCAGCCGCTGGGGTCTCAGTCGAACGTCATTGGCTGCGGGGGGGGGGGGAGTTTTTCGCCCCCTGGTTATCTTCCGAACCAATGATCGCAGTGAAACGTGTAAGGCGGCGTTCGAAAGCTCTCAATGAGATGAATCCAAAGCCTACTCGAAAGTTTCAAATTGAGGTCACAGTCAGGTCACGGTCAGGTCAAAGTTCAAAATGGAGGTATTTGAGTGTATGGACCATACTTTCCATCCAAAGCCTTCGATTGCGACCATGATCACCCAAAGTGCTCTCAAAGGTATAATACACATCCCGCATGAGCTAAAGTGAATTTGTAAGCAAGGATCAAGGTCAATGTCAGGTTTCTATTGGCAAGAAGTCTACGAAAGTCATGCGACACATGTTGTATGGGTTATTGTATACGTATAATTCGATAGTAGCAGCCATTTTCGCAACCTGACCCCCATATCGGGTCAAGATCAGGTCACAAAATGTCAAAATTTGAAATGGATTAATCTAAATGAAAAGGTATGTTTCTAGACCAGTTTTGTCTCAGAAATACAGTGCTGCCATTTATTTGTTTGTATCTGGTCACTAAAAGACAAAAATCGCAATTTCAAAATATGACGTCATGAGTTACTCATACTTAGGGAGCCATAAGTCAGTCAAAAATAGAGATATTGCTTTTTATATTTGGTTTTGGTATTGTCCAAATGTGGTTCTCCAACATATGTTCCGTTTTTTTATAAATGTTTTAAAATGTTGATTTTGAGGGCATTTTTTTCAAAAATATCGGTTGTTGGAATTTTTTGGGTCAAAAACCAAAATTTCCAAAATTGCGAGAAAGCCATTTTGTAGCCCTTGTCATTTGCTATCTTTTGACGTTTTCTGATTGCATGTTGCTCAAAATATGGCATTTGTACGGTCTGTTAAAGTTTAGCTGATTTTTTCGTCAAATTAGTGTGTAGTGACGTCACTAAATTCGCTATATGGGCAATTCCAGGACAGATCACCAAGGTAACCTGAGAGAGTGCCTCCTGAGAGGCTTGGCACTCTCTCAGGTGTGCCAAGCCTCTCAGGAGTGCTTAGCCTCTCAGGAGTGCTGAGCCTCTGTTCAGGAGTGCCAAGCCTCTCTCAGGTGTGCCAAGCATCTCAGGAGTGCTGAGCCTCTGCTCAGGAGTGCTGAGCCTCTGCTCAGAGTGCCGAGCCCCTCAGGAGTGCCGAGCCTCTGCTCAGGAGTGATGAGCCTTTCAGGAGTGCTGAGCCTCTGCTCAGGAGTGCTGAGGCTCTGATCAGGAGTGCCGAGCCTCTCGCAGGTGTGCCGAGCCTCTCTCAGGTGTGCCGAGCCTCTCTCAGGAGTGCCGAGCCTCTCTCAGGTGTGCCGAGCCTCTCAGGTGTGCCGAGCCTCTGCTCAGGTGTGCCGAGCCTCTCTCAGGTGTGCCGAGCCTCTCTCAGGTGTGCCGAGCCTCTCTCAGGAGTGCGGAGCCTCTCTCAGGTGTGCCGAGCCTCTCTCAGGTGTGCCGAGCCTCTCTCAGGTGTGCCGAGCCTCTCTCAGGTGTGCCGAGCCTCTCAGGAGTGCCGAGCCTCTCTCAGGTGTGCCGAGCCTCTATCAGGTGTGCCGAGCCTCTCTCAGGAGTGCCGAGCCTCTCTCAGGCGTGCCGAGCCTCTCTCAGGTGTGCCGAGCCTCTCTCAGGTGTGCCGAGCCTCTCTCAGGTGTGCCGAGCCTCTCTCAGGAGTGCCGAGCCTCTCAGGTGTGCCGAGCCTCTCTCAGGAGTGCCGAGCCTCTCTCAGGTGTGCCGAGCCTCTCTCAGGTGTGCCGAGCCTCTCAGGAGTGCCGAGCCTCTCTCAGGTGTGCCGAGCCTCTCTGAGGTGTGCCGAGCCTCTCTTAGGAGTGCCGAGCCTCTCTCAGGTGTGCCGAGCCTCTCTCAGGTGTGCCGAGCCTCTCTCAGGTGTGCCGAGCCTCTCTCAGGTGTGCCGAGCCTCTCTCAGGTGTGCCGAGCCTCTCTCAGGAGTGCCGAGCCTCTCTCAGGTGTGCCTAGCCTCTATCAGGTGTGCCGAGCCTCTCTCAGGCGTGCCGAGCCTCTCTCAGGTGTGCCGAGCCTCTCTCAGGTGTGCCGAGCCTCTCAGGAGTACCGAGCCCCTCAGGAGTGCCGAGCCTCTGCTCAGGAGTGATGAGCCTCTCAGGAGTGCTGAGCCTCTGCTCAGGAGTGCTGAGCCTCTGATCAGGAGTGCCGAGCCTCCCTCAGGAGTGCCGAGCCTCTGAGGAGTGCCAAGCCTCTCTCAGGAGTGCCGAGCCTCTCTCAGGTGTGCCGAGCCTCTCAGGAGTGCCAAGCCTCTATCAGGTGTGCCGAGCCTCTCAGGAGTGCTGAGCCTCTGTTCAGGAGTGCCAAGCCTCTCTCAGGTATGCCAAGCCTCTCAGGAGTGCTGAGCCTCTCAGGAGTGCCAAGCCTCTCTCAGGTGTGCCAAGCCTCTCAGGAGTACCGAGCCTCTCTCAGGAGTACCAAGCCTCTCTCAGGAGTGCCGAGCCTCTCTCAGGTGTGCCGAGCCTCTCAGGAGTGACAAGCCTCTCTCAGGTGTGCCGAGCCTCTCTCAGGTGTGCCGAGCCTCTCTTAGGAGTGCCAATCCTCTATCAGGAGTGCCAAGCCTCTCAGGAGTGCCGAGCCTCTCTCAGAAGTGCCAAGCCTCTCTCAGGAGTGCCAAGCCTCTCAGGTGTGCCAAGCCTCTCAGGAGTGCCGATCCTCTCAGGAGTGCCGATCCTCTCAGGAGTGCCAAGCCTCTCTCAGGAGTGCCAAGCCTCTCAGGAGTGCCAAGCCTCTCAGGAGTGCCGAGCCTCTCTCAGGAGTGCCAAGCCTCTCTCAGGAATGCCAAGCCTCTCAGGTGTGCCAAGCCTCTCAGGAGAACCGAGCCTCTCAGGAGTGCCGAGCCTCTCAGGAGTGCCAAGCCTCTCTCAGGTGTGCCGAGCCTCTCTTAGGTGTGCCGATCCTGTCTTAGGAGTGCCAATCCTCTCTCAGGAGTGCCAAGCCTCTCAGGAGTGCTAAGCCTCTCAGGTGTGCCGAGCCTCTCAGGAGTGCCGAGCCTCTCAGGAGTGCCAAGCCTCTCTTAGGTGTGCCAAGCCTCTCAGGAGTGCTGAGCCTCTATCAGGAGTGCCAAGCCTCTCTCAGGAGTGCCAAGCCTATCTCAGGAGTGCCGAGCCTCTCAGGAGTGCTGAGCCTCTCAGGAGTGCCAAGCCTCTCTCAGGTGTGCCGAGCCTCTCAGGAGTACTGAGCCTCTGTTCAGGAGTGCCAAGCCTCTCTCAGGTGTGCCAAGCCTCTCAGGAGTGCTGAGCCTCTCAGGAGTGCTGAGCCTCTGTTCAGGAGTGCCAAGCCTCTCAGGTGTGCCAAGCCTCTCAGGAGTGCCGAGCCTCTCAGGAGTGCCAAGCCTCTCAGGAGTGCCGAGCCTCTCGCAGGTGTGCCGAGCCTCTCAGGAGTGCCAAGCCTCTCAGGAGTGCCAAGCCTCTCAGGAGTGCCAAGCCTCTCAGGAGTGCCAAGCCTCTCAGGAGTGCCAAGCCTCTCAGGAGTGCCGAGCCTCTCTCAGGTGTGCCGAGCCTCTCAGGAGTGACAAGCCTCTCTCAGGTGTGCCGAGCCTCTCTCAGGTGTGTCGAGCCTCTCTTAGGAGTGCCAATCCTCTCAGGAGTGCCAAGCCTCTCAGGAGTGCCGAGCCTCTCAGGAGTGCCAAGCCTCTCTCAGGAGTGCCAAGCCTCTCTCAGGTGTGCCAAGCCTCTCAGGAGTGCCGAGCCTCTCTCAGGAGTGCCAAGCCTCTCTCAGGAGTGCCAAGCCTCTCTCAGGTGTGCCAAGCCTCTCAGGAGTGCCGAGCCTCTCTCAGGAGTGCCAAGCCTCTCAGGAGTGCCAAGCCTCTCTCAGGTGTGCCAAGCCTCTCAGGAGTGCCGAGCCTCTCTCAGGAGCGCCAAGCCTCTCTCAGGTGTGCCGAGCCTCTCTCAGGTGTGCCGAGCCTCTCTTAGGAGTGCCAATCCTCTCTCAGGAGTGCCAAGCCTCTCTCAGGAGTGCCAAGCCTCTCAGGTGTGCCGAGCCTCTCAGGAGTGCCGAGCCTCTCTCAGGAGTGCCAAACCTCTCTCAGGTGTGCCAAGCCTCTCAGGAGTGCCGAGCCTCTATCAGGAGTGCCAATCCTCTATCAGGAGTGCCAAGCCTCTCAGGAGCGCTGAGCCTCTCAGGAGTGCCAAGCCTCTCTCAGGTGTGCCAAGCCTCTGCTCAGGAGTGCCGAGCCTCTGCTCAGGTGTGCCAAGCCTCTGCTCAGGAGTGCCGAGCCTCTGCTCAGGTGTGCCAAGCCTCTCAGGAGTGCTGAGCCTCTCTCAGGTGTGCTGAGCCTCTGATCAGGAGTGCTGAGCCGCACGCCCTGGCAAGCCTGCGCAACTGGTCAGAGAGTCAGAGAGTCTTACTGTGAACGGCAGACCGCCGTCAAACTCAAACTTAAGGCACTTGTCATGCACTCGTAATGTTAAAACTCGCGCAGGGAATTCAATCGGTGAGTAGAGGCTATCGTGAAAGGGTGGAGCTATGCTCTGACGTCAGAGCTTAGCTCCGCCCTGGCTGACCTTTGAGCCGGAGCTGTCCAACCTGTGACCGGTCAGTTACGACTGGTGGGCGGAGTCGAGGGCGGGACTACAGAGCGACCAGGCGTTGTTAGCCCGGCATTGGCTGGGCCCCAGCCGCTGGGGTCTCAGTCGAACGTCATTGGCTGCGGGGGGGGGGGGGGAGTTTTTCGCCCCCTGGTTATCTTCCGAACCAATGATCGCAGTGAAACGTGTAAGGCGGCGTTCGAAAGCTCTCAATGAGATGAATCCAAAGCCTACTCGAAAGTTTCAAATTGAGGTCACAGTCAGGTCACGGTCAGGTCAAAGTTCAAAATGGAGGTATTTGAGTGTATGGACCATACTTTCCATCCAAAGCCTTCGATTGCGACCATGATCACCCAAAGTGCTCTCAAAGGTATAATACACATCCCGCATGAGCTAAAGTGAATTTGTAAGCAAGGATCAAGGTCAATGTCAGGTTTCTATTGGCAAGAAGTCTACGAAAGTCATGCGACACATGTTGTATGGGTTATTGTATACGTATAATTCGATAGTAGCAGCCATTTTCGCAACCTGACCCCCATATCGGGTCAAGATCAGGTCACAAAATGTCAAAATTTGAAATGGATTAATCTAAATGAAAAGGTATGTTTCTAGACCAGTTTTGTCTCAGAAATACAGTGCTGCCATTTATTTGTTTGTATCTGGTCACTAAAAGACAAAAATCGCAATTTCAAAATATGACGTCATGAGTTACTCATACTTAGGGAGCCATAAGTCAGTCAAAAATAGAGATATTGCTTTTTATATTTGGTTTTGGTATTGTCCAAATGTGGTTCTCCAACATATGTTCCGTTTTTTTATAAATGTTTTAAAATGTTGATTTTGAGGGCATTTTTTTCAAAAATATCGGTTGTTGGAATTTTTTGGGTCAAAAACCAAAATTTCCAAAATTGCGAGAAAGCCATTTTGTAGCCCTTGTCATTTGCTATCTTTTGACGTTTTCTGATTGCATGTTGCTCAAAATATGGCATTTGTACGGTCTGTTAAAGTTTAGCTGATTTTTTCGTCAAATTAGTGTGTAGTGACGTCACTAAATTCGCTATATGGGCAATTCCAGGACAGATCACCAAGGTAAGGTTGAAAATGTATACCACACCCCCTCCGATTTCGCTTCAAAGTGGTGCATGGGGTTATTCTGGGCGCTGATTTCGTTTCTTGAATTGGTATGGTCGTCAGGTTACGGGGTCACAAGATACAGGTCAGCGAAAATGCAGGTCAAGGTGAAACATTCAACTACGTTTGTAATTGTATCGCCAAGATAAAAATACATATCAGGGCAAAACTATATATCGTTAGAGAGAGGAAGAAACAAAGAATATGATGGCATACAAATTTGTCCCTAAATTCAAAATTTGACAATTTGACCTGATGACCTTGAAGTCAGGTCAAGGTCAAACCATGTTTGCCTGCTTCGATTTGTGTTACATTTACACAAAAGCTTGCTACTTCAGTTGGTACATGCATGCAAAATTTCGCGTGGCAACTGAAACTCCTTGGGGGTCAACAGGGGTCTTAACCCTCGCCCTACGGGGACCTTTTCCCACCTTCGCCCTACGGGGGACAGCCCCCCCCCTGTTAACTTACAAACCAAGCAACATAGAGCAATTTAGTAAGAACCAGCATGTTGCCTGTCATGAGAGGAATCTGTAGGTATGCGATTTTTAGGTTTCAGGTCAGCGGGTGACCTTCCAGGTCAACCTAAGATCGACCACGTAAAAAATAGCGATTTTGCTCTGTCCGTCGTCATTGCCAAAGTTATGAGTATAAAACGATTTGGTTAGCGTCAAAATGTTGGTCGTTGTATTAGCTATCTGGCAATATATCCTTTTATTTTTTGGCCTGGATGTTTTGGCCTGCGCCAGTTAATGACCTCTTAGGTCATTGAAATCGTCACCATAGATGAGAATTGCTATGCGTTTGCATTACAGCACATGTACAGGGCGCTTAGAATAACTTTCGAACGGAGAGAGATAGAGAGACACCGTAAAAAGTAACGTGTTGCTTGTCATAACAATCCAAAGGCATCCCATTTTGAGTATCTAGGTCAACTGGTGGCCTTTGGGGTCAAGTCAATGGCCCTTTGAGGTCTGACATGACTTTGACGAAAAGGTCATAGGTCACGTTCACTATACAATTCAAATACAGACCACTATACAATTCAAATTTTGAGAGGATACGTAAAATATATAAATATATAATAAAAGATGATACGTACACTCACCTACTGCAAATTTCAGCAAGATGCAAGATGCATGTGTAAAAAGTTATTCAATAAAAATAGCAGGGGGCCTGTCAGCCCCCCCCCCGTAGGGCGAGGGTTAACCCGCGCACTGCAGGGGGTTTGCGCCTAACACGAACTACAGGGGGGGGGGGGGGGTTGATTTCCGCCCCCCCCGTGAGATCTCGAAAACTACGAAACGTAGCGACAAGGGGAAAACGGTGTTTGATAGCTTGATACAAGTTCTATCGAAAGTATTTCAGTATTTTTGTTTAGGTAAGGTAAAAATTGAGGTCACCAGAGGTCATCAAAGGTCAAATTTTCCAGTTTTTTCTCGTGTTTTAGAACTTCGCTCCGGACATTCCCATATGTCTCGAAAACTATGCTAGCTAGGAAAAAACGATCGCCAGCCATTGAAATTTGCAATCGACAAGGTGTCCTCAAAATTTATCTCAGGTCAATATTTGAGCCTCCAGAGGTCAAAAACGAAAAAAATGCTTCTCTTTTTGCCAAACAGTTTTTCGCTAATAACTTACTACCTAATAATGATAACGGAATACTGTTTACGCCATTGTGTTAACCTCTTCAAGGCGCTTCGAATGATATACATGGTGACCGTGTTAGGTTAACTTCAAAATTTGACTTCAGGTCACGTGACTTTGGCCTGAGGTCAAGACCAAAGTAGGTCATGTTGCATATAGGAAGACGTGTCTCGACGAGACAAACACATTGCTGTCGGTTTTACTTCTCTATCTTCATTATGTCGTGAGTTATTGACAAAAAAAGTCATGGTAACCTCCGATGACCTCAAATGACCCCATAGGGGTCACTGATCAAAACTTACACTCGGATCATCACGAATATCATATAATAGCATGCTCCAGAAGTAATTGGACTAATATCATGCACATCCTTGAAATAGGAAGCATTTGAATATTTCCCCATTGACTTATTATGGGGAGGTGACGAAATTGACCTGACCTTAGGTCAACGATATCAAAATTCCGAGATATACGAATTGTAAGTACTTATGCCCTCATGACACCCTGTAAGTTTCAAACTGATCGGTGAGAAACTCTGGCTTTGGCACAACGGCAAACGTTTTTGGAGGTGGGTCACTTGACCTGGTCTGGTGACCTGACCTGAGATGACCCGAGGTATTTTTTTTTTCAAAGAGGGAGGGGAGGAGAGGGGGAGGGGTAAATCATCCCCGATAATTTTCCGTCGTGGGCGAGAATCGTGTAAAATGTCCGGAGCAGGGTCGCTTGGATATTATCCCTTCGTCGTAGTCAGCTGACTGCCGCTGCGTTCACCGCAGGCATTTGCTGTCTTTTAACTTGAGTTTTTGTACATGCTGACTGCTGTGTTCTCAAAGTAATTACTGTTGCTTTTAAGGTTGACTAATACCAATTTCACACCTGAGTATGCGCTGTAAAACACATACGTGTTTTACAGCGCATGCAAAACAAAAACTGATGGATAATATCCTTCCAGATACCGAACACTGCACGGAGCGATAATTTTCCAATGGAAAATTATCGCCGACAGTGTAGATATCTACTCTGTCGGGGATAATTTTACACCTTGGCATATGCCGGCATATGCCGAACGCGTGAAGAGAAAATTATGGTCGATAATTATCCAGCGGAGAATATCCAAAGGGATTTTTTTCTTTCTCTCCAGATACTGAGTACGCACGCTTGCATGGATTCACGGATGCACATTGGCGCATTACGTCACGGGCCGCGGATAGTCGTGTACTAAGATGCAAATAGCAAATAAAACTAACTTTTCGTTTATGAAAAATACATTCGAATTTGTACTGATAAAAATACAACCGGACAGGGGTTGTATTCTTTTATCTTTATTTTATCCCCATCTTGTAGAGGCCCCTGTCCTTATCTTAGACTCTAGAGCCGAGGGGCTCCGCATTTCATAAGGGGGGGGGGCAGGGGCGGCGGAAGAGGAGGGGGCAGGGAGGAGCTCCCCCACTCAAGAAGTTGGGGGGGACATATTGTTTTGCCTGCCCCCCCCCCGCATAAATTTGTAAGAGGGGGCTCTCCAATAAGTTGGTTCTATGTTTCCTTTTTTGATAAAACAGAATACGGAGGGCCCCGATGTGCTCCCAGCCAGTCTGAGGGACCCTCTAAGACCGACAGAAGGCCCTCAGTCGGCTTGCGGGGGGCTTCGGTAGGCCTGAGGGGTCCTCGGAAGGCCTGATACTTCAACATGGGCCTGTCGATCGTTTTTGCGACCATTTAGAGGCCCTGCAAAATATAATGGCCTATATTCCCGGATACCATTTTCATTTTTGTTATGGGGGGGGGGGGGACTTTGGCCGAGGGGGCCCCTTGGTTTCTTTGCCCCTATCCGAAAATACATTCCGCCGCCACTGGGGACGGGCCAGTGTGTCCCCCTTGTGTGCGCCTCTGGTATGATGTACATTTCGTGTCTTATTACGAGCGAGCTCGCTCGTCCTTCCGTGGTGTAGGGGAAACATGAGCGGCCCGGCCCGTGGCGACGCCTTTGAGAAGCTCATATCTCTGCAACCACACGTCCGATTGACAAGCGGACTTCTTTGCCGAGCAGCCCCATCTAACCTACCCTGTTTGAGGCCAGTGCCGACTCATGTGGGTGACTACCACTGCGCGTGGTGCGTGCCGCGTGAGAGGTGTTGAAAGGTGTTTTCTCGCAATAACTCCGCAACGGCTGGGCAGATTATGTGCAAATTTCGTGTGTGGTTAGGGACCTCTCGGCCGCCACTCTCACACAACTCAGGGGTGGGGTGACTCTGCACGTGCGCACGTGCACACCCCTATTATATACCTCAGGAACGGCTGAGCCGATTGTGTTCAAATTTGGGGTGTGGTTAGGGACCTCTCAGCCCCCACTTTCCCACGAGTCAAAGGTGGGTACCTCTACACGTGCGCACGTGCGCACCTTTTTTTTTTAATCTCAGAAACTACTTGCCCGATCGAATTGTAATTCCCCATACATTTCCTTCGCGCTCGCTCGTTCATCGCCAACTACGGCGCCTTACTGGTTTTATATATTTATATTTTTATCCTTAGAGCTTCGACCCGTGACACATTTTCGCGATAACTTCTTTCGCTTACGCTTTCTACATTTTGGCGGTGGGTCCCTTCTGATGAAAATCAAACTTTCACTTTTGATTTGTAAAAAATACATCCGGGTTTTTGTTCTTTTTATTTTAAAAAATACAACCGGACAGGGGCCCCACCGGGCCGCCGCATAGGGGCCCGCTTTTCGTAAGTAGGCACGGGCCCGTGTGCCAAACTTGAATTCAAAATGGCTATATCGGATTTCCGAATTGTTAGTTTTTTACCCCCAAAAAATAGCAAACTTATTTTTTTTCGGAAAATTAACACAAAATGTGCCAAACAAAAATTACAAACAAACAGAGGCCTCACGGGGCCGACTCAGAGGGACCCCACGGGGCCGCCTCAGAGGTGCCCCGCATTTCGTAAGGAGGGCCACGGGCCCGTGCGCCCCCCCCCCCCGTTGTGTACGCCTCTGTTTATGTTTTATTTGCAGATGTTGCAGATGTTTGTGATACATTTTGGATAAGAGAGTTAGCAAATAATTGTTACAATAATTGGTGGTGGTGAGGTATGAATGTTGCTATGATGCAGAAGTGTCCGATGTAAGGTTTGGTTGAAATCGCCGCGTCCCACCAACATTGGCGAGCATTTTTATATCGATATGGAAAAGAAGTGGAAAGTTTGACGGTCTCTGGAGGCTGTACTTTTGAGTGTCACGCATTGACACTTTCTGGAAATTTTCGGACGACATTTCTACACCAGTATGCGGAGTCTTGAGGTAATTTGTGCGTCCTTTTGTTACTTATTGTCTTTTATTTATTTATTTATTTATTTATTGACCTCGTAGTAGCCGTCCCCTATACATGGCCGAAGCCAAAGGGGCTATTCCTGGCACAGAGTCACACCATGATGGCGTTAAAGTGGGTAAAAGACAAGCATACAGTACAGTTAAAAGTCGAAATGAACATATCACAGTCTGCGTCACATCAGATCAGCCCATCAGCGGCGATCGTCATCGTTACCAGACACCAGTCGCCTCTTCAATGCGCGCTTAAACACTGTGATAGGCATGACGGTAAACTCAGGTGGCAGCGAGTTGTACTGGTCAGCGGCACGATACACGAACTGCCTTTTACCCGCTGCTGAGCCGCGCATGTTGGGGAGACTCAGCAGGTCGTCTCTACGGGTGCTACGCACGTTCAGTTCAGTTCAGTTCAGTTTATTAGAACATTCCATAGGTATGGGTATTACTGTTCCACGTCGGGTACATAAATGGGCAAAACCCATACGCAAATACATTGTAAAAAGAAACACAGTAAACACCGCAAAACGACAAAGTAAAACGAATCAGAGACACGGTAAAAAAAACATGTTAAGACTTAATTAAGAGCATGGCATATCCTGTAACGCCGCCTTGAAGGCGTTGACTGTGGGCTTATTCCGGATAGATGGCGGGAGTACGCTCCACGCCAAAGCCGCACGGTGGGAGAACACCCGCTGCGATGCACTCTGGTTGCATTTGGTCACATG
This sequence comes from Chirona hameri, assembly GCA_036785665.1. Classification (NCBI taxonomy): domain Eukaryota; kingdom Metazoa; phylum Arthropoda; class Thecostraca; order Balanomorpha; family Balanidae; genus Chirona; species Chirona hameri. Next base: position 44,983 of record JAXIVJ010003875.1, on the reverse strand, counting down.
CAGGTCACCTCTCTCAGAGGCGCGAGTCCGCCTTGTTAACACGTCGCTCCGTCGAGTGAACATTTCCCGGATCGCTACAGGCGAGTCATCGTGCATCAGTGCGCTAAACACTTTGACAACGTCACGGCGCACTACCAGAGTCTCGATCCTTGGCCAGTTCAGTGACTTAAGAGCCGGTGTGATGTGGTGATACTTTTTGAATCCAGTGACGAGCCTCGCTGCAAAGTTAATCACTTTTTGAATTTTGTGTAGCTGACCCTTGGCAGCAGCAGCCCACACGCTCAGGCAGTAAGTGATGTGTGGAAAGACGTAGACCTGAATGATAATTTTGATGACATCACTGGAGAAGTAATGCCGAAACTTGTACAGGTTTACAAAAATTCGGTTACGTTTCTGGACTACAGCCGTCACATGCGCCCCGCTTCGATAATAACGCCCAGAACCTTGACCTTCTCCGAAGGTCGTACTGTCGAGTCGTCGATTTTGAAGTAGAAGTTTGCCGACTTTTTCAGATTTTGCCTGGACCCGACTAGCATGAAGTCTGTTTTTCCTTCGTTCATTTTCAGTGAATTAGCGTTAAACCAGGCCTGGAGCTCGTGTACGGTGGTTACTAATCTGTTTTTTTAAATCATCGAGGCCGAACCCGTCCGGAGACGTGCAGTCCAGGTGCACTGTGTCATCAGCGTAGGTAGTCAGACTTCCGTGAGACAAGTAGCACGGCAGGTCGGCGGTAAACAATATAAAGATAATCGGTCCAATAATCGAGCCCTGGGGCACTCCGCATGACACCGGCAAACAGCGTCGTCCACCCCGAACAATCTGCCCTCGGCCGCTCAAATAACTACGGAACCAGTCAATGTCCATAACACCGTACCAAGACAGTTTTGTGAGGAGGACGCCGTGGTCGACGCTGTCAAACGCCCTGGATAGGTCGACTGTCGTTACCGATGATACGAGCCCTCTGTCTTTGTTCTTGACCAGGCGCTCGACAGCGGCGAGCACGGCGTCCTCGGTAGAGTGGCGCACCCTATACGCATACTGAGATGGGCTAAACAGATAGGCCGAGCTAAGATAACTAGTTAGTTGACAGCATACTACTTTCTCCAAGATTTTTGACAAGACACTGAGAAGTGAAATAGGACGATTGTTCGATGGCACAGCCTGATTTTGGTATCGGGACGACACACGCCGTCTTCCATGCGTCAGGGAACACTTTGGTGGTCAATGAGAGGTTAATGAGACGAAGCAGGTGTGGACCGATCACCGGAAAGCACTGACGGATGGCCTCCAGAGGAATCTCGTCCAGTCCCACCGCTCGCGACGCACTCATCTTCCTGACAGACCGGGACAGTTCCGGGAGAGTAACAGGTATGAACTGGAAACCCGTTGAACAGACAGTAGGCGGCCTGAGGTCCCCACGGCCCGCAATGACGGCCCCCCGTAAGCCGGCAGCGATGCGAGGTCCGACGTCCGCGAAGTAGCGGTTGAATTCGTCCGCCCTCTCCTCAGTGCCCCCTTGGTCCGAGGGCAGCGCGCCGCCAGCCGGCTCGGGGGAGGCCATGGCGAACCTCTTGAAAGTCGACCAGAAGCTCCCGCGGTCGCCCGAGGTCAGCTCGCACGTGGTTGGGTCGCTCGCGGTTTGTACGGAATTGGACGGCCAGAGACTCAGGCTGCCCAGTGCCACGGACCTTGTGGAGCAGTGTCAGTGTGTGATGGACGACCAAGTCCGGGGAATCCAGCCAGCCCAGGTCCTCTCGCACGCCAGAGATGTGATCGAATTTGCGTTTTTCAGAAGTGATGCGAGCTGCAAAGTTGAATATTTTTTGGATGGTAGCCAGATTTTTTCCAGAACCGTTACCGTACACTGCGAGTCCGTAGCGGATATGCGAGAAGACCAGGGCCGAGACGAGGGTGGTTAGGCAGCCGGGTGGTAGGTAGTGACGTAGGTGAGAGATGGCGGTCAGGATGCCAACACACCTCCGAGACAGCTGCTCAACGTGTGAATCCCAAGAAAGATAACGGTCGAAAGTGATACCGATATTTTTGGCTTCGTTACCGGGGACGAGGTCCGTGTTGCGAAATTTCACTGTGGACGAGGGCATGTTGCGTAAGTTTTGCCGAGTGCCGATAGGGAGAAGCTCAAATTTTGTTTCGTTTACTTTAAGACCGCTTGGCCGAAAGTACGCGTCCAGGGAGGATAGGGCTGCTTCCATGGGACCGATCAGAGCCGGAAGGGCGGATTTTTGGCCAGAGACGAGAACCTGGGTGTCGTCGGCGTATTGCGTGACAAAAGCGCCAGCGGCATGCAGGCTGAGGTCATTTGCAAATAGAGTAAAGAGTAGCGGGCTGAGAGAGGAGCCTTGGAAAACTCCCTGAGTGATTGGACGAGATGCCGATATCAATGTTGATGAGAGACTGACGCTCTGCGTATGGCCGAACAGGTAGTTAGCAAACCAGGAAGTGTCGATGCAGTAAAGCTGCAATTTGGCTAGCAGTTTGGCATGATCGATGACATCGAAGCAGCGACTCAAATCGATAAGACAAAGGAGCGAAATTGTACTTTGATCCATGGCTGAAAACGCGCGGTCTAAGATGTTGATGAGGGCTGTCTCGGTAGAGTGCCGGGGCCTGAAACCGTGCTAGGATGGGGAGAGGAGATGGTTGGATGCGAGGTAGTGGTGGAGCTGGTGCTGTACCACCTTCTCCACTACCTTCGCCATGACAGGAAGGATTGAGATGGGACGGAAGTTGGAAGGATTGTCAGGATCCCCGGACTTGTGTATCGGGTGTACCAGGGCATGCTTCCAGACTGCTAGGACTTCGTTAAAAGTGATGCTAGAGTTGATGATGTGCAGTAAAAGAGGGCCGATGGTGTCGAATGAAAGTTTAAAAATGCGAATGCAAAGACCGTCGTTGCCACACGCGGATGTGTTGCGCATGTTAAACATGATGAGGTGCAAATTACTGAGGGTGATGGGTTGCAGGGTAAAAGCGCAGGCGCCTACGCGCGGCAGCCGCACCGGCACCTCCTGGACGGCACCGAGCGCGGACACCTCTGCGGCCACCCGGGCCGACGCCGACAAAATAATCATTCATGACGTCGGGAGTGACAGCTGGAAGCACGCCCCGGCTTGGCCGCTTGTCAGTGATGATGTGACGCATGTGCCGCCAGAGGGCGCTAGGGCCATCGTCACGGATCCTGTCGGTGATATCGCACCTGCTGTCCGCACGAATTGCTGAGCGCACCTCCCGATTGAGCTGGCGGTACTCGGTGGAGGCGTGCCCGCCGGCACGCAGAGCTACGCCTCTACGGACAATCAGGTCACGGGTCTGGTCGGATACAGGCGGAGCCACCGGGTTCCTAAGCCTAACATCACTAAAAGGGGCATGTCGATCGATAACAAGCCGTACCCGGCTGGAAAACAGCTCCCACTTCACCGCAACCGAGTTAGTGGCGAGCACAGCGGACCAATCGACAGCAGCCAGATCGCGATGGTAGGCATCAGTGTCAATGCGACGCAGCATTCGAGCACGCACGACACTAGGTCTATGGCGAGGCTTAGGTAGTTTAAAAGACATCCGGATGAACTTATGAGGGCTAAAATGACAGTGACGAGTACCAGTGTTGTGAACAAGATTACGGTTGATGATAAAAACGTCTAAAAATGAGCCTGACGAGAACGTGGGTTCAGTGACGGTTTGTGTGAGTGAGTAGACATATAAAAATGCGGACAGTCTGCGACATGCAGGAGCGTTAACGTCACCTAACATATTACAGTTAAGGTCACCTGTGATCACAACGGCACAATCGGGATAGTTCAAAATCACGTGCTGATACTGCCACTCCAGATCGTCGAAGTCGGCATCCAGTGCAGCGGAAGTGTTCCTGGGCTGGCGGTAAACGGCGCCGATCACTACCTTGTTGCGATCCCATCGGAACAAGCTCCACAGCGACTCAAGTCTACTCAGGTTGTTGGCGGAGGCGGGGACACCGATCTTCTTTACCTCGATGCCGTCGCGGGAGAGCACCGCGACTCCGCCGTACCCCTTGGGTGCAAACTTGCGGTCGGAGCGATGCACGGAGTAGCCCGGGAACACAATCAGACGATTGGGCATGTGGGGCTTGAGCCAAGTCTCACACAGCACTGCAATATCGTAGTGGAAAAACTGGAGCTCACGAGTAAGCTCGACGGTCTTGGGCTTAACCGATTGAATGTTAAGCGAACAGATTAGAAAGTTACCGTTGCTGACGGACCATGATTTGCCATGAGTTTATTCTCATCTGATTTCCCCATCATGAATTGCGGCTTTTTAAGTGACTGCATGTTCGGACGGTTGTGGGGCTCTTCGTGGGCAAGATAGGACAAGTTCAAGGGCAAGGTAGGGCAAGTTCAAGGGCTCTAGATAGGGCAAGTTCAAGGGTACGGTTGTGGTCGTTGCGACGAGAGCTTTTGAATGATATCCTTTTTGAACGGTTTTGGTCGATTTTTTAATATATATTTTGGCTGGCAAAGTTTTCCTTTACATATGGTAGCCCGAATCTCGGCTGGGCTGAATGTGGGCCAACTTCCGTTACATCCCTGAATGACGGTACCTTCTCCTTAGACGCCTTTCAGGTATTCCCTCTCGTGTGACGGCTACGCTTGCCAACAGCACCGGTTGCCATGGTAACGCGTTTGTGTTGCTAACAGCACCGGTTGCCATGGTAACGCGTTGGTGTTTCCTCTCTTCTCCCGGCAGCTCTCGACTCCATTTCGGGGACTCTCTGCGGCTGACACGCGCCTCCAAGCAGTACATGTACGATGACTCCAACACCGAGTACCTGGACTGCATCAGCAGCACTGCTCACGGTGAGGACCGCCCCCACCCCCCGGCACTCCCTACCGGCACCCCCACCGGCACCCCCCGCACACCCACACCGGCAACCCCGCCGAACACACAAACTGGGACCAGCTCCGAGCAAAGGCTCTTTATGTGTGGCAGTTGCAGCCCCCTTCACGAATCTGGCCGCTTCCTGGATTACGTCATAATGACGTAATCCAGCCTTCCCATGCTCCCGGATATATGTAAATAATTGCATACAGATTGATGCTCTAAATGGGCCTGTTGCAGGGGCATAGTTTCTCAAAATCAGTTGAGGGGGGCTAAACTCAGGTCCAGCCTGGCATGCCAAATTAAAAGTTTATTCTCATCTGATTTCCCCTATCATGAATTGCGGTTCGTTCGATATACAAGAAATACCTCACCTACGTTTAATTTTGATTGGTCTTTGTATTTCTTTATCTTTTCCCTTTGTGTTGTTGCTGCAAGTCAAATATCTGCTTGTAAGTTGAGGGGACTGACTGCAAAATTGAGGGGGCTGAGCTTCAAGTTGAGGGGCTCAACTGAATAGGAACCTACACCCCTGGCCTGCTGTTTTATTTTATTTGCGATAACCCACTCAGCTTTGGTTGGATCATATCTTCCTACCTCATCTGAGGAATCTGATCCGTCTTCCGTGTGCGGTGTGCGGTGTGCGGTCTGCGGTCTGCGGTCTGCGGTCTGCGGTCTGCGGTGTGCGGTCTGCGGTCTGCGGTCTGCGGTGTGCGGTCTGCGGTCTGCGGTCTGCCGTCTGCGGTCTGCGGTCTGCGGTCTGCGGTCCGCGGTCTGCGGTCTGCGGTCCGCGGTCTGCGGTCTGCGGTCCGCGGTCTGCGGTCTGCGGTCCGCGGTCTGCGGTCTGCGGTCTGCGGTCTGCGGTGTGCGGTGTGCGGTCCGCGGTCTGCGGTCTGCGGTCTGCGGTGTGTGGTGTGCGGTCCGCGGTCTGCGGTCTGCGGTCTGCGGTCCGCGGTCCGCGGTGTGTGGTGTGCGGTCTGCGGTCTGCGGTCCGCGGTCTGCGGTGTGCGGTCTGCGGTCTGCGGTCTGCGGTCCGCGGTCTGCGGTCCGCGGTCTGCGGTCTGCGGTGTGCGGTCTGCGGTCCGCGGTCTGCGGTCTGCGGTCTGCGGTCCGCGGTCTGCGGTCCGCGGTCTGCGGTGTGTGGTGTGCGGTCCGCGGTCTGCGGTCCGCGGTCCGCGGTGTGCGGTCCGCGGTCTGCGGTCCGCGGTCCGCGGTCTGCGGTCTGCGGTCTGCGGTCTGCGGTCCGCGGTCCGCGGTCCGCGGTCTGCGGTTGTGTGTGTGTGTGTGTGTGTGTGTGTGTGTGTGTGTGTGTGTGTGTGTGTGTGTGTGTGTGTGTGTGTGTGTGTGTGTGTGTGTGTGTGTGTGTGTGTGTGTGTGTGTGTGTGTGTGTGTGTGTGTGTGTGCGTGCGTGCGTGCGTGCGTGCGTGCGTGCGTGCGTGCGTGCGTGCGTGCGTGCGTGCGTGCGTGCGTGCGTGCGTGCGTGCGTGCGTGCGTGCGTGCGTGCGTGCGTGCGTGCGTGCGTGTGTGCGTGTGTGCGTGTGTGCGTGTGTGCGTGTGTGCGTGTGTGCGTGTGTGCGTGTGTGCGTGTGTGCGTGTGTGCGTGTGTGCGTGTGTGCGTGTGTGCGTGTGTGCGTGTGTGCGTGTGTGCGTGTGTGCGTGTGTGCGTGTGTGCGTGTGTGCGTGTGTGCGTGTGTGCGTGTGTGCGTGTGTGCGTGTGTGCGTGTGTGCGTGTGTGCGTGTGTGCGTGTGTGCGTGTGTGCGTGTGTGCGTGTGTGCGTGTGTGCGTGTGTGCGTGTGTGCGTGTGTGCGTGTGTGCGTGTGTGCGTGTGTGCGTGTGTGCGTGTGTGCGTGTGTGCGTGTGTGCGTGTGTGCGTGTGTGCGTGTGTGCGTGTGTGCGTGTGTGCGTGTGTGCGTGTGTGCGTGTGTGCGTGTGTGCGTGTGTGCGTGTGTGCGTGTGTGCGTGTGTGCGTGTGTGCGTGTGTGCGTGTGTGCGTGTGTGCGTGTGTGCGTGTGTGCGTGTGTGCGTGTGTGCGTGTGTGCGTGTGTGCGTGTGTGCGTGTGTGCGTGTGTGCGTGTGTGCGTGTGTGCGTGTGTGCGTGTGTGCGTGTGTGCGTGTGTGCGTGTGTGCGTGTGTGCGTGTGTGCGTGTGTGCGTGTGTGCGTGTGTGCGTGTGTGCGTGTGTGCGTGTGTGCGTGTGTGCGTGTGTGCGTGTGTGCGTGTGTGCGTGCGTGCGTGCGTGCGTGCGTGCGTGCGTGCGTGCGTGCGTGCGTGCGTGCGTGCGTGCGTGCGTGTGTGCGTGTGTGCGTGTGTGCGTGTGTGCGCGTGTGTGCGTGTGTGCGCGTGTGCGCGTGTGCGCGTGCGCGTGCGCGGGTGCGGGTGCGCGCGTGCGCACGCGCGCGCGCGCGTGCGCGCGTGCGGGCGCGCGCGCGTGTGCGCGCGTGTGCGCGCGCGTGTGTGTGTGTGTGTGTGTGTGTGTGTGTGTGTGTGTGTGTGTGTGTGTGTGTGTGTGTGTGTGTGTGTGTGTGTGTGTGTGTGTGTGTGTGTGTGTGTGTGTGTACTGTGCAGCTGACAGTGTGTCTCTCTCCGCTCTGCAGTTGGCCACTGCCACCCGCTGGTCGTGTCTCGCGGGCAGCAGCAGATGGCTCGCCTTGTCTGGGCCCAGGGCTTCCTGTTCGACGCCCTCTCCCTCTACCTGAAGGAGCTGACAGACATGATGCCAGAGCAGCTGAGCGTCTGTTACCTCGTCAACTCCGGGTACGTGGGCCGAGGGACGTGATACCAGAGCAGCTGAGCGTCTGCTACCTCGTCAACTCCTGGTACGCGGGGGGGGGGGGGGCAGGCAGAGGGGCAGGGGCAGGGGCAGGGCAGGCATGGACGCAGTGCACGTGGGTGCCGTGGTGTATCGTGGCTATCAGTTATCACCTTTAGCTATCAGTTATCACCTTTAGCTATCAGTTATCACCTTTAGCTATCAGTTATCACCTTTATCTATCAGTTATCACTTTTAGCTATCAGTTATCACTTTTAGCTATCAGTTATCACCTTTAGCTATCAGTTATCACCTTTAGCTATCAGTTATCACCTTTAGCTATCAGTTATCACCTTTAGTTATCAGTTATCACCTCTAGCTATCAGTTATCACCTTTAGCTATCAGTTATCACCTTTAGGTATCAGTTATCACCTTTAGCTATCAGTTATCACCTTTAGTTATCAGTTATCACCTTTAGTTATCAGTTGTCACCTTTAGCTATCAGTTATCACCTTTAGCTGTCAGTTATCACCTTTAGCTATCAGTTATCACCTTTAGCTATCAGTTATCACCTTTATTTATCAGTTATCACTACGGTCTTTCTCGCCAACCGTCCGGGGTTCGTTTCCCCGCTTGTTCCATGCATGATATCTAACGTCTTCTTACCCCGCCATGAGGCCATCAGATGTAATTTGTCCTAGGCGTTACATAGATGGTATCAGAATGCCTAACATTGTTGGCAATTTGAACATGTACAGTGAATATTCTGCAGCGCTCGCTATGGTGTTTCGTTGGTTTACTGGATTCCTTTTATGGCAGCATATCGTCTCTCTCCCCGACCGGCCACCATGTGACCTGTCTCCTTTGGGGTTGTCGGATATTCTGACCTGTAGCTTGTGAAATGTGACCTATGACGGTTGACTTGTGGCTGTGACCCTGACCTGTGACCCTGACCTGTCACCCTGACCTGTCACCCTGACCTGTGACCCTGACCTGTGACCCTGACCTGTCACCCTGACCTGTCACCCTGACCTGTCACCCTGACCTGTCACCCTGACCTGTCACCCTGATCTGTCACCCTGACATGTGACCTTGACATGTGACCCTGACCTGTGACCCTGACATGTGACCCTGACATGTGACCCTGACCTGTGACCCTGACCTGTGACCCTGACCTGTGACCCTGACCTGTGACCCTGACCTGTGACCCTGACCTGTGACCCTGACCTGTGACCTTTGACCCTAACCTGTGACCTGTGCCCCTGACTCTTAACCCTGACCTGTGACTTGTGTCATGTAGCATTGACCTGTGACCTATGACTTATGCCCCGTCACCTGTGACCTGTGTCATGCAGTTCTGAGGCCAATGACTTGGCGCTGAGGCTGGCCCGCAGCTACACCAGACAGCGGGACGTAGTCGTCTTCGAAGGGTGAGTGTTCGCACCCGCACACACCGCCACACACCGCCACACATCGCCACACACCGCCACACACCGCCACACACCGCCACACGCCACACCACACACCGCCACACACCGCCACACACCGCCACACACCGCCACACACCGCCACACACCACACCACACACCACACCACACCGCCACACACCACACCACACACCGCCACACATCGCCACACACCGCCACACACCGCCACACACCGCCACACACCGCCACACACCGCCACACACCGCCACACACCGCCACACACCGCCACACACACCGCCACACACCGCCACACACCACACCACACACCGCCACACACCGCCACACACCGCCACACACCACACCACACACCGCCACACACCGCCACACACCGCCACACACCGCCACACACCGCCACACACCGCCACACACCGCCACACACCGCCACACACCGCCACACACCGCCACACACCGCCACACACCACACCACACACCGCCACACACCGCCACACACCGCCACACACCGCCACACACCACACCACACACTACACCCCACATCACACACCACACCACACACCACCACACACCACACACCACACACCACACACACCACACACACCACACACACCACACACACCACACACACCACACACACCACACACACCACACACACCACACACACCACACACACCACACACACCACACACACCACACACACCACACACACCACACACACCACACACACACCACACACACCACACACACCACACACACCACACACACCACACACACCACACACACCACACACACCACACACACCACACACCACACACCACACCACACACCACACCACACACCACACCACACACCACACCACACACCACACCACACCACACACCACACCACACACCACACCACACACCACACCACACACCACACACCACACCACACACCACACCACACCACACACCACACACCACACACCACACACCACAAACACACACACACCACACACCACACACCACACACACACACCACACCACATCACGCATCACACATCACACATCACACATCATACACCACACATACCACACACACCACACATACCACACACACCACACATACCACACACACCACACATACCAACCACACCAACCACACACCACACAGCACACACCACACACTACACACCACACATCACACATCATACACCACACATACCACACACACCACACATACCACACACACCACACATGCCAACCACACCAACCACACCAACCACACACCACACACCACACACCACACACCACACACCACACACCACACACCACACACCACACACCACACACCACACACCACACACCACACACCACACACCACACACCACACACCACACACCACACACCACACACCACACACCACACACCACACACCACACACCACACACCACACACCACACACCACACACCACACACCACACACCACACACCACACACCACACACCACACACCACACACCACACACCACACACCACACACCACACACCACACACCACACACCACACACCACACACCACACACCACACACCACACACCACACACCACACACCACACACCACACACCACACACCACACACCACACACCACACACCACACACCACACACCACACACCACACACCACACCACAACACACACACACCACACACCACACACCACACACCACACACCACACACCACACACCACACACCACACACCACACACCACACACCACACACCACACACCACACACCACACACCACACACCACACACCACACACCACACACCACACACCACACACACACACACACACACACCACACACCGCACACCGCACACCGCACACCGCACACCACACACCGCACACCGCACACCACACACCACACACCACACACCACACACCACACACCACACACCACACACCGCACACCGCACACCACCGCACACCACACACCGTACACCGCACACCGCACACCGCACACCGCACACCGCACACCGCACACCGCACACCGCACACCGCACACCACACACCACACACCACACACCACACACCACACACCACACACCACACACCACCACACACCACACACCACACACCGCACACCACCATCATCATCACCATGTATTTCGTTTAGCCTCCATAAAATGGCGTTTATGGTCAAGTGTCATACAGTATGTTTCAGTACAATTACAGCATAGCACAGTTGAGACTACTCTAATATTCCTAAGGATACAACCAACGCGGTCGAAACATGATCCCCTAATGACCAAACAAACTACTGCTCATCCGGCCCCCGCAACCACGCCCGCACAGCTCCGCGACACCCGCGAGCGGTCACCGCATCCCGAACATCAGAGGGGGACCGGTTCCGCACAGAAGTCGCCCGGTAGGTAAAACACCTTCGGGCCAACTCCCTGCGCACCCGAGGCGGCTGCAGTAGACCGGCAAGAGCACCGCGCGTGTCTCGGACCGTCATGTTACGATTTTTGGCCGAGCGCCTGTTTATGGCGGCCGCCTGTGCTGTGACGCTTCAGTTTTAGCTGTTTTTGCCCGTTTCTGAGTGCTGGTGAACCGAGAGAAGAAAAAAAAACTGGCGTGACCGTAGTGACCGTGGTGAGCCGGATGACCGATTGTGTCAGCCGCTTCCAACATCTGTGGCTCCCATTTGAACATGTTTTTTTACAATTGGCTAAGGTGTCGGTTGCCCGCGTATGGCAAAGCCCACGACCCGCGGCTCGGCATTCTACCAATTCTTGGAGACGTATAGCGGAACTCTGCACCAATCCCGGGCGGTCGTTCCGATCTACCGTGCTGGGTCTCGGTGGAGCTGTGACCTGGCCGGTGACGTAAGCCCACCGCCACTGCGCCCCGCCTGGGAGTACCAGGGCCGACCTCAGGCCGTGGCGTGAAGAGGCGCAACCGACCCGGGATGACGCGGTTCACCGACCGCGGCCCGGTGCCGGAGGCGCTGCTGTGCTGCCGCTGGGGCTGGCCCGCCGCGAGCGGGACAGGAGCGTCGCCAGACACGTCAGGGGGGAGAAGAGCTGGACGCCGTCTGCAGTGGCGCCGCGGCGCGGAACGGTGGTCTGACCAGCGCCCGAGCGGCAGACAGCTCTACGACCGAGCTGTCATCCGGGTCCCGCTCTCGACACTCGGTGAACGGATCTCGGTACGCGTTGGGGCCCGGCTGCCGGGAACGCTACCTCGCGGCTCCCGACTGGCTGACCAGACCCATGGCGGTGACATCCCGCGCTGCCTGGTTCGTCCGGACCGGCTGAACGAGCGGCAGACGAGCCGGCTGGCGGACGGCGGCTGGGCTGGGGGTGGGGCGGACGGGGAGCGCCGGCCGGCCGGGACTGTGCACGTCGCCCATCTCAACGTGCGTTCACTGATGCCGTCGTTAGATGATGTGTTGGAACTCCTGCGCCATGTTATGCAGGACGGAGGCGGGTGGGCGGTGCCTCCTATACAGTATCGCGCAACTGTACAACGCTCTACCTCTGGAATTCCGAAACTTGTCACTCGCGTGATTTAGACATGCACTGTGTAATCATTTAGCTGGGACTGGATGAATGTGAGTGTGTGTGTGTGTGTGTGTGTGTGTGTGTGTGTGTGTGTGTGTGTGTGTGTGTGTGTGTGTGTGTGTCTGCGTGTTGTGTGTATGGATGTATGCTTTTTATGTTTTGCCTGTATGAATGCTGCTTACGAGTGTCTTTTTAACATGTCTCACTTTTTAACGTTATCGACTCGACACTCGGAATAGACATTTTATGTTGGGAAGTGTTTTAAATGTCAATACATACATACATCATGACATCGATATACTGTGTCTGACCGAGACGTGGCTCCAGGAAGATCTGGACAGCAGATTTCTCGTCTTCCCTGGTTACCGTGTGCTTCGGAGAGACCGACCTGCTCGTGACGGTCGGCGAGTGCGTGGGGGGGGGGGGAATATGCGTTCTGTACAAAGCTGACCTGCGTGTCGAGCACCTCGATGTACAGTCCAGTGGCTCACTATTAGAGAGCGTGTGGTTTAGCGTGTGCAGAGGCCAGTCCAGTGTGATAGGTGTCTGTTACCGGGCTCCCGGCGTCACGCTGAATCCGGCCAATGACGATCTGCTGGGACAGTTAGTGCACGCACTCGGACTGGGAAAACCGGTGCACATTCTTGGCGACCTGAACTTTGACACGTCACATCCGACAAAGCCAGGGGTTGCAAGCTATTTGCAGCTACTAGAAGACATGAACCTGAAACAGATCGTCACACAAACAACGAGACCTAACACCGCAGTGACTGATGGGCCGTCTGCATCTGGAACGATTATTGACCACGTCATAGTTCCGATCTCAGACTCGACTACCACCGTCACGGTCACCCCCACTCACTGCAGCGACCATCACATGGTTGCCGCCCGTCTGGCTATGACGCGGGAGAAACCACAGGTAAAGGAGATTACCACCAGATCAACCCGTTCGCTGGTACCCGCCGCTCTCCGCGCCTCGATCTCCTGCTGGCGGACTGGAGCGGAGTGATAGAGGCGACCGGAGTGGAGGAAAAGTGGTCTGCCTGTCGGGCTGTATGGTCACCTGTTATTGACCGACACATGCCGCAGATGACAGATCACGATCCGATCGAAACACCAGCCATGTCCATGGCTCACAGACAACGACGACGTGCGAACACTCATGCGGGCACGTGACCTGGCCAGCAATGCGTGCGAGAGCGATCCGAGCCCCGAGACACGTAACGTCTACCGTGTGAGCCGTAATCAGGCGACGAGTTCCCTATCGCCGGCGCGCTCGGATTTCCTTGCCACGTCTTTCCGGAACTCACGGCGACACACGTGGAGAGACATTCAACGATTTCTGATTTAATCTCGGAAGTCCATCGACACACCGCTGTCCGCCGTGTGTCCGGCTCACGGGCGTCCGGAGACGACGGCATTACGATAGACATGGTACGGATGACTCTTCCAGTCATTGGCCCAGAACTGCTGCATGTCATTAACGCTTCCATTACGTCGGGAGTGCTACCTTCGTCGTGGAAAATGGCTAGTGTAATTCCGCTACAAAAGTCGGGCTGCAAACTCGATCCGAACAACTACAGGCCAGTGTCAACTCTCCCAACTGTCGAGAGAAAAAAAAAACGAAGCGCATTATCTGTGAACAGCTTATGACTTATTTGTTAGTCACAACATTCTTTGTAGCGAACAGCACGGCTTTAGACCGGGGCACTCTACGGAGTCAGCAATGCTTGACGTCATCGGTCACTTGGTTGATAAAATGGATTCTGGTCATATTGCAGGCGTTACGACAAGCTGACACATCTAAGGCTTTTGATTATGTGAAACACACCAGACTTTTTTAATAGAAAATTAGGTTGGTACGGTGTACTGTACAGCCATTGGTTTGAAAACTGGCCTGCTGAGCGTGCTTGCTCTCTTGCTCTCTTGCTCTCCTGCTCTCCTGCTCTCCTGCTCTCCTGCTCTCCTGCTCTCTTGCTCTCTTGCTCTCTTGCTCTCTTGCTCTCTTGCTCTCTTGCTCTCTTGCTCTCTTGCTCTCTTGCTCTCTTGCTCTCTTGCTCTCTTGCTCTCTTGCTCTCTTGCTCTCTTGCTCTCTTGCTCTCTTGCTCTCTTGCTCTCTTGCTCTCTTGCTCTCTTGCTCTCTTGCTATCTTGCTCTCTTGCTCTCTTGCTCTCTTGCTCTCTTGCTCTCTTGCTCTCTTGCTCTCTTGCTCTCTTGCTCTCTTGCTCTCCTGCTCTCTGGGTCTCTTGCTATCTTGCTCTCTGGCTCTCTCCCGGTCCCCTTTCCTCCGCTCTCTTTCTTTATTCCCCTCTCTCACACCTGCTCTCACTCAGTAGACCATGTCTAACTCCCCCCCCCCCCCCCCCCCCACCACCACCACCACACAGGGCATACCACGGTAACCTGGGGAGTGTAGCCGACATCAGCCCTAAGCTCTTCACGGCGGCGCCGGCAGAGGGGGTCGGTCAAAGGCAGCACGTCCACGTGGCGCCCCTGCCCGACACGTACAGAGGCCTCTACCGCCAGACGGACCCCGACCCAGGTAGGTCGGTCGGAGGCAGCACGTCCAGAGGCCTCTACCGCCAGACGGACCCCGACCCAGGTAGGTCGGTCGGATGCAGCACGTACAGAGGCCGGTACCGCCAGACGGACCCCGACCCAGGTAGGTCGGTCGGAGGCAGCACGTCCAGAGGCCTCTACCGCCAGACGGACCCCGACCCAGGTAGGTCGGTCGGAGGCAGCACGTCCAGAGGCCTCTACCGCCAGACGGACCCCGACCCAGGTAGGTCGGTCGGAGGCAGCACGTACAGAGGCCTCTACCGCCAGACGGACAGGCTGACAGGGGTCTGTGTGCTTACAGGGGGTGTGGGTACGCAGGGGGGGGGGGGGGGGGGGCGTATATTTGCTGACAAGGGGGAGGTGTGTCAGCCTCAAATGTTAATCTTGTATATATTGTATTATGCTAGATCATATCTTGTATAATCTTGTATGATTGACATGCAGTCTGATGTGCGTTGTTAGGGAGATCGCGTTGGTTGAAATCTCGTTTGATGTAGATCGGTGTTTTCTTATTTTGTTTGCACCACAATGTTATTTTTAGTTCCAGTTGATCTATCTCTTACAATTGTCACAATTGACAAATTGTATAACCAAAGGCATTAATTTTCCTTTTGAGTATTTCACTTTCCACTTTCTTATATCTATTCTTTAATGTCTGACATTTTCCCCCTTATTCTTGCATCTCTGACTCTTATAATTGTTCTGCTCAATCCCGGACTGGTTAGTAGGTTTGGAGTGCACGCAGCAGCGCATAATACCCCCCCCCCCCCGCCGTCATATCTGCCTGCGACAGGAGCCAAGTACGCCAAGCATGTGGAGCGTATCCTTTGCGATCTGGAGGCGCAGGGCCGCGGCGTGGCCGCCTTCATGTCAGAGTGTATCGTCACCGTCTGCGGAATGGTGGCCCCGCCCACAGACTACTTCCGACGGGTGTACGGGTGAGCCGCCGGCTGTACGGGCCGGGTGTACCGGAGCTGCTTATGTGCATGTCTGTAATATTGGTTGCTAGCTTCACTTGACTTGTATTCATTTTGCCAAAGGAAATTTGAATGACGTGAACACAGCTGACATTGCGTATTTGGGGCATTCCACGACAAAACGACCACTTTTTCCAAATTTGACACCCGACCATTTTATATTTTGATCAACATGGGTGTATATGGTAATCTTATGCGTAGAAAACAACTGCCACAACCCTAGACCTCTCAGGTCACGTGTTGTCAAGTTATCGCCTCAGGCATTTTTGAAAGTTCACTGAGCAAGGCCAACTTTGATGAGCTGTAACTCGTACACTATTGCTTGCAGTCCCCAAAAAAAACTGTACATTATTAAAATGACAAAGATATGACAAATATTTTGGCTATTCCATTTTCCAAAATTTTGATTTTGTGACGTCACGATTTTGTGATATAGTTTGGGGTCATTTTTGGTTACCCATAGCGCCTTGAAAGTCAAAGATATTTTGACGTCAAAAACATCTTTGATCAATTAGCTTTCAGTAAACAAAATAAAATGGATGTGGTTCTTTTTATATATTTTTATAATTTGAAAGATTATAATTGCATGACAATTGGGAGCAGATTCTGCTCCCTGCCCTATATATATACATCCTAGAAACTCAGGGATAGTCGCAAACGATTCACCGTGGTTTTAACTGCATTATTTGTACTATAGAAGTGCAAAATATTCCCAGAGGCGTAGGAAGGAGTCCGAAAAAGGGATGACAATTTGAGTGAAAGTGTGTAGAGATTTTAACCCCCTATAACTTGGATGACTTTCACAAAAATGCCCTTAAATTGTCCAGAACAATGTTTTCCATGATGCTGAACTTGAATATTGTTATTTTTGTATTATAAATTTGCAAAAAATATAATTTTTGAAAAATAATTTCCTTTTTTTTAAATCCTGAAAAACAAATGAATTATTTCTAATTCATTCATCAGATCAACATAACGCGTTCATTTAAGTTGTAACCTCTTTTTCGGTCTCCTTCCTACGCCTCTGGGCATATTTTGCACTTTTTATAGTACAAATAATGCAGTTAAAACCAAGGAAATCGTTTGCGACTATCCCCGAGTCTCTAGGATGTATATTTGGGGCAGGGAGCAGAATCTGCTCCCAAATATAATGCAATTATAATCTTTGAAATTATGTATAAAATATGTATTAAAAGAACAACATCCATTTTTATTTTACTGAAAGCTAATTGATCAAAGGTGTTTTTGACGACAACATATTTTCGACTTTCAAGGCGCTAGGGGTAACCAAAAATGACCCAAAACTAGATCACAAAATCATGACGTCACAAAAATCATAATTTTCACAAAATGTGATAGCCAAAATATTTGTCATATCCTTGTCATTTTAACAATATAAGTTTTTTTTTGGAACTGCAATCAATAGTGTACGAGTTACAGCTAATCGAAGTTAGCCTTGCTCAGTGAACTTTCAAAAATGCCTGAGGTGATAACTCGACAACACGTGAACTGAGAGGTCTATGATTGTGGCAGTCGTTTTCTACGCATAAGATTACCCTATGCACCCATTTTGATCAAAATATAAAATGGTCGGGTGTCAGGCACTGGTCGTGGAATGCCCCATTTTCAAACTTCTTCGAACTTTTTACATTCAATCGGTATCGTGTTTAGCCTTTTTTTTATAGACCTTTAGGTTGTACATTGTACAATGCAAATCGTGTGTTAACAGTGTCAGTGTTTAAAGTGTGCGTTTACAGCTGATGTTTGTGTGTGTTTGTGTGCTGTTTCAGGCTGGTGCGGGCCAGGGGCGGGGTTTGTGTGATGGACGAGGTCGCCACGGGCCTCGGACGGATAGGCACCCACACCTGGGCGTTCGAGGTAGGCGCTGTGTCTGCCCGTCCCGGCGGCTGCTGCTCTGGTAGTTGCTGTGTTCTTTCTGCTGACTTATTGCTAAGGGTGCGTTCGGAAGGCGCAACATTTCGCGAAAGATTTCGCGAAATTTTTGCATGGTCGTTCGGTAGGAATTTTGCGAAACAATCGCCGGGTTCGCCGTATGTGCGCCATGTAGGTATTTAAACAATTATGTTATAACAATTATCTTTGGTTGTCAGCAATTCTTTTATTTTGAGAGGCTTCTATCACAGATGACACAACAAATAAAAAAAAAATCATCACCATTGGCCATTGTCATCACCACCACTATAAGCAATGAAATATACAATTAATAGGTCCACAGGTATGCATGATATGGATCTGGAAGCATGCCACATATTATAACACAGTTACCAATTATGAGCCGTGGTTAATGTTCACAGATTTCCATCTATATTGGTGATTCTGCACTTACCCCGTCTCCTCAATGTGCGCCGCCATCTTTGAAAACACCGCCGTGACATGCTCCGGCGATTCCACGTTATTTCGCTAAATCCCGCGCGAAATCCCTCGTTTCGTGCTCACCGAATGTCCAATCGCAAAATATTTCGCGAAATGCGTGGGAAAATGGCCCTTCCGAACGCAGCCTAAGTCTCTGGACTGTGGTCAGCAGTCTGTCAGTGAACTGTGGTCAGCAGTCTGTCAGTGGACTGGTCAGCAGTCTGTCAGTGGACTGGTCAGCAGTCTGTCAGTGGACTGTGGTCAGCAGTCTGTCAGTGGACTGTGGTCAGCAGTCTGTCAGTGGACTGTGGTCAGCAGTCTGTCTCTGGACTGTGGTCAGCAGTATGTCAGTGGACTGTGGTCAGCAGTCTGTCAGTGGACTGGTCAGCAGTCTGTCAGTGGACTGTGGTCAGCAGTCTGTCAGTGGACTGTGGTCAGCAGTCTGTCTCTGGACTGTGGTCAGCAGTCTGTCTCTGGACTGTGGTCAGCAGTCTGTCAGTGGACTGGTCAGCAGTCTGTCAGTGGACTGTGGTCAGCAGTCTGTCAGTGGACTGTGGTCAGCAGTCTGTCAGTGGACTGTGGTCAGTAGTCTGTCAGTGGACTGTGGTCAGCAGTATGTCAGTGGACTGGTCAGCAGTCTGTCTCTGGACTGTGGTCAGCAGTCTGTCAGTGGACTGTGGTCAGCAGTCTGTCAGTGGACTGGTCAGCAGTCTGTCAGTGGACTGTGGTCAGCAGTCCGTCAGTGGACTGGTCAGCAGTCTGTCAGTTGACTGTGGTCAGCAGTCTGTCAGTGGACTGTGGTCAGCAGTCTGTCAGTGGACTGTGGTCAGCAGTCTGTCTCTGGACTGTGGTCAGCAGTCTGTCTCTGGACTGTGGTCAGCAGTCTGTCTCTGGACTGTGGTCAGCAGTCTGTCAGTGGACTTTGGTCAGCAGTCTGTCTCTGGACTGTGGTCAGCAGTCTGTCAGTGGACTGTGGTCAGCAGTCTGTCTCTGGACTGTGGTCAGCAGTCTGTCAGTGGACTGTGGTCAGCAGTCTGTCAGTGGACTGTGGTCAGCAGTCTGTCTCTGGACTGTGGTCAGCAGTCTGTCAGTGGACTGTGGTCAGCAGTCTGTCAGTGGACTGTGGTCAGCAGTCTGTCAGTGGACTGGTCAGCAGTCTGTCAGTGGACTGTGGTCAGCAGTCTGTCTCTGGACTGTGGTCAGCAGTCTGTCAGTGGACTGTGGTCAGCAGTCTGTCTCTGGACTGTGGTCAGCAGTCTGTCAGTGGACTGTGGACTGTGGTCAGCAGTATGTCAGTGGACTGTGGTCAGCAGTCTGTCTCTGGACTGTGGTCAGCAGTCTGTCAGTGGACTGGTCAGCAGTCTGTCAGTGGACTGGTCAGCAGTCTGTCTCTGGACTGTGGTCAGCAGTCTGTCAGTGGACTGTGGTCAGCAGTCTGTCAGTGGACTGTGGTCAGCAGTCTGTCAGTGGACTGGTCAGCAGTCTGTCAGTGGACTGTGGTCAGCAGTCTGTCTCTGGACTGTGGTCAGCAGTCTGTCAGTGGACTGGTCAGCAGTCTGTTAGTGGACTGTGGTCAGCAGTCTGTCAGTGGACTGTGGTCACCAGTCTGTCAGTGGACTGTGGTCAGCAGTCTGTCAGTGGACTGGTCAGCAGTCTGTCAGTGGACTGTGGTCAGCAGTCTGTCAGTGGACTGTGGTCAGCAGTCTGTCAGTGGACTGTGGTCAGCAGTCTGTCTCTGGACTGTGGTCAGCAGTCTGTCAGTGGACTGGTCAGCAGTCTGTCAGTGGACTGTGGTCAGCAGTCTGTCAGTGGACTGTGGTCAGCAGTCTGTCAGTGGACTGGTCAGCAGTCTGTCAGTGGACTGTGGTCAGCAGTCTGTCAGTGGACTGTGGTCAGCAGTCTGTCAGTGGACTGTGGTCAGCAGTCTGTCTCTGGACTGTGGTCAGCAGTCTGTCAGTGGACTGTGGTCAGCAGTCTGTCAGTGGACTGTGGTCAGCAGTCTGTCAGTGGACTGTGGTCAGCAGTAAGTCAGTGGACTGTGGTCAGCAGTCTGTCAGTGGACTGTGGTCAGCAGTCTGTCAGTGGACTGTGGTCAGCAGTCTGTCAGTGGACTGTGGTCAGCAGTCTGTCAGTGGACTGTGGTCAGCAGTATGTCAGTGGACTGTGGTCAGCAGTCTGTCAGTGGCCTGTGGTCAGCAGTCTGTCAGTGGACTGTGGTCAGCAGTCTGTCAGTAGACTGGTCAGCAGTCTGTCAGTGGACTGTGGTCAGCAGTCTGTCAGTGGACTGGTCAGCAGACTGTCAGTGGACTGTGGTCAGCAGTCTGTCAGTGGACTGGTCAGCAGTCTGTCAGTGGACTGTGGTCAGCAGTCTGTCTCTGGACTGTGGTCAGCAGTCTGTCAGTGGACTGTGGTCAGCAGTCTGTCAGTGGACTGTGGTCAGCAGTCTGTCAGTGGACTGTGGTCAGCAGTCTGTCTCTGGACTGTGGTCAGCAGTCTGTCAGTGGACTGGTCAGCAGTCTGTCAGTGGACTGTGGTCAGCAGTCTGTCAGTGGACTGTGGTCAGCAGTCTGTCAGTGGACTGTGGTCAGCAGTCTGTCAGTGGACTGGTCAGCAGTCTGTCAGTGGACTGTGGTCAGCAGTCTGTCAGTGGACTGGTCAGCAGTCTGTCAGTGGACTGGTCAGCAGTCTGTCTCTGGACTGTGGTCAGCAGTCTGTCAGTGGACTGCGGTCAGCAGTATGTCAGTGGACTGTGGTCAGCAGTCTGTCTCTGGACTGTGGTCAGCAGTCTGTCAGTGGACTGTGGTCAGCAGTCTGTCAGTGGACTGTGGTCAGCAGTCTGTATCTGGACTGTGGTCAGCAGTCTGTCAGTGGACTGTGGTCAGCAGTCTGTCAGTGGACTGTGGTCAGCAGTCTGTCTCTGGACTGTGGTCAGCAGTCTGTCAGTGGACTGGTCAGCAGTCTGTCAGTGGACTGTGGTCAGCAGTCTGTCGCTGGACTGTGGTCAGCAGTCTGTCAGTGGACTGCGGTTAGCAGTCTGTCAGTGGACTGTGGTCAGCAGTCTGTCTCTGGACTGTGGTCAGCAGTCTGTCAGTGGACTGTGGTCAGCAGTCTGTCAGTGGACTGTGGTCAGCAGCCTGTCTCTGGACTGTGGTCAGCAGTCTGTCAGTTGACTGTGGTCAGCAGTCTGTCTCTGGACTGTGGTCAGCAGTCTGTCTCTGGACTGTGGTCAGCAGTCTGTCAGTGGACTGGTCAGCAGTCTGTCAGTGGACTGGTCAGCAGTCTGTCAGTGGACTGTGGTCAGCAGTATGTCAGTGGACTGTGGTCAGCAGTCTGTCTCTGGACTGTGGTCAGCAGTCTGTCAGTGGACTGTGGTCAGCAGTATGTCTCTGGACTGTGGTCAGCAGTATGTCAGTGGGCTGGTCAGCAGTCTGTCAGTGGACTGTGGACTGTGGTCAGCAGTATGTCAGTGGACTGTGGACTGTGGTCAGCAGTCTGTCAGTGGACTGTGGTCAGCAGTATGTCAGTGGACTGTGGTCAGCAGTCTGTCAGTGGACTGTGGTCAGCAGTCTGTCAGTGGACTGGTCAGCAGTCTGTCAGTGGACTGGTCAGCAGTCTGTCAGTGGACTGTGGTCAGCAGTCTGTCAGTGGACTGTGGTCAGCAGTCTGTCAGTGGACTGTGGTCAGTAGTCTGTCAGTGGAGTATGGTCAGCAGTCTGTCAGTGGACTGGTCAGCAGTCTGTCAGTGGACTGGTCAGCAGTCTGTCAGTGGACTGGTCAGCAGTCTGTCAGTGGACTGTGGTCAGCAGTCTGTCTCTGGACTGTGGTCAGCAGTCTGTCAGTGGACTGGTCAGCAGTCTGTCAGTGGACTGTGGTCAGCAGTCTGTCTCTGGACTGTGGTCAGCAGTCTGTCAGTGGACTGTGGTCAGCAGTATGTCAGTGGACTGTGGTCAGCAGTCTGTCAGTGGACTGTGGTCAGCAGTCTGTCTCTGGACTGTGGTCAGCAGTCTGTCAGTGGACTGCGGTCAGCAGTCTGTCAGTGGACTGTGGTCAGCAGTCTGCCAGTGGACTGTGGTCAGCAGTCTGTCTCTGGACTGTGGTCAGCAGTCTGTCAGTGGACTGGTCAGCAGTCTGTCAGTGGACTGTGGTCAGCAGTCTGTCAGTGGACTGTGGTCAGCAGTCTGTCAGTGGACTGGTCAGCAGTCTGTCAGTGGACTGTGGTCAGCAGTCTGTCGCTGGACTGTGGTCAGCAGTCTGTCTCTGGACTGTGGCCAGCAGTCTGTCAGTGGACTGGTCAGCAGTCTGTCTCTGGACTGTGGTCAGCAGTCTGTCAGTGGACTGTGGTCAGCAGTCTGTCAGTGGACTGTGGTCAGCAGTCTGTCAGTGGACTGGTCAGCAGTCTGTCAGTGGACTGGTCAGCAGTCTGTCAGTGGACTGTGGTCAGCAGTATGTCAGTGGACTGGTCAGCAGTCTGTCAGTGGACTGTGGTCAGCAGTCTGTCAGTGGACTGTGGTCAGCAGTCTGTCAGTGGACTGTGGTCAGCAGTCTGTCAGTGGACTGGTCAGCAGTCTGTCAGTGGATTGGTCAGCAGTCTGTCAGTGGACTGGTCAGCAGTCTGTCAGTGGACTGGTCAGCAGTCTGTCAGTGGACTCTGGTCAGCAGTCTGTCAGTGGACTGTGGTCAGCAGTATGTCAGTGGACTGTGGTCAGCAGTCTGTCAGTGGACTGTGGTCAGCAGTCTGTCTCTGGACTGTGGTCAGCAGTCTGTCAGTGGACTGTGGTCAGCAGTCTGTCAGTGGACTGTGGTCAGCAGTATGTCAGTGGACTGTGGTCAGCATTCTGTCTCTGGACTGTGGTCAGCAGTCTGGCAGTGGACTGTGGTCAGCAGTCTGTCTCTGGACTGTGGTCAGCAGTCTGTCAGTGGTCTGTGGTCAGCAGTCTGTCAGTGGACTGGTCAGCAGTCTGTCAGTGGACTGGTCAGCAGTCTGTCAGTGGACTGTGATCAGCAGTCTGTCAGTGGACTGTGGTCAGCAGTCTGTCAGTGGACTGGTCAGCAGTCTGTCAGTGGACTGGTCAGCAGTCTGTCAGTGGACTGTGGTCAGCAGTCTGTCAGTGGACTGGTCAGCAGTCTGTCAGTGGACTGTGGTCAGCAGTCTGTCAGTGGACTGTGGTCAGCAGTCTGTCACTGGACTGTGGTCAGCAGTCTGTCAGTGGACTGTGGTCAGCAGTCAGCAGTCTGTCAGTGGACTGTGGTCAGCAGTCTGTCAGTGGACTGGTCAGCAGTCTGTCAGTGGACTGTGGTCAGCAGTCTGTCAGTGGACTGTGGTCAGCAGTCTGTCAGTGGACTGGTCAGCAGTCTGTCAGTGGACTGGTCAGCAGTCTGTCAGTGGACTGTGGTCAGCAGTCTGTCAGTGGACTGGTCAGCAGTCTGTCAGTGGACTGGTCAGCAGTCTGTCTCTGGAATGTGGTCAGCAGTCTGTCAGTGGACTGCGGTCAGCAGTATGTCAGTGGACTGTGGTCAGCAGTCTGTCTCTGGACTGTGGTCAGCAGTCTGTCAGTGGACTGTGGTCAGCAGTCTGTCAGTGGACTGTGGTCAGCAGTCTGTCTCTGGACTGTGGTCAGCAGTCTGTCAGTGGACTGTGGTCAGCAGTCTGTCAGTGGACTGTGGTCAGCAGTCTGTCTCTGGACTGTGGTCAGCAGTCTGTCAGTGGACTGGTCAGCAGTCTGTCAGTGGACTGTGGTCAGCAGTCTGTCTCTGGACTGTGGTCAGCAGTCTGTCAGTGGACTGTGGTCAGCAGTCTGTCAGTGGACTGTGGTCAGCAGTCTGTCTCTGGACTGTGGTCAGCAGTCTGTCAGTGGACTGTGGTCAGCAGTCTGTCAGTGGACTGTGGTCAGCAGCCTGTCTCTGGACTGTGGTCAGCAGTCTGTCAGTTGACTGTGGTCAGCAGTCTGTCTCTGGACTGTGGTCAGCAGTCTGTCTCTGGACTGTGGTCAGCAGTCTGTCAGTGTACTGGTCAGCAGTCTGTCAGTGGACTGGTCAGCAGTCTGTCAGTGGACTGTGGTCAGCAGTATGTCAGTGGACTGTGGTCAGCAGTCTGTCTCTGGACTGTGGTCAGCAGTCTGTCAGTGGACTGTGGTCAGCAGTCTGTCTCTGGACTGTGGTCAGCAGTATGTCAGTGGACTGGTCAGCAGTCTGTCAGTGGACTGTGGACTGTGGTCAGCAGTATGTCAGTGGACTGTGGACTGTGGTCAGCAGTCTGTCAGTGGACTGTGGTCAGCAGTATGTCAGTGGACTGTGGTCAGCAGTCTGTCAGTGGACTGTGGTCAGCAGTCTGTCAGTGGACTGGTCAGCAGTCTGTCAGTGGACTGGTCAGCAGTCTGTCAGTGGACTGTGGTCAGCAGTCTGTCAGTGGACTGTGGTCAGCAGTCTGTCAGTGGACTGTGGTCAGTAGTCTGTCAGTGGAGTATGGTCAGCAGTCTGTCAGTGGACTGGTCAGCAGTCTGTCAGTGGACTGGTCAGCAGTCTGTCAGTGGACTGGTCAGCAGTCTGTCAGTGGACTGTGGTCAGCAGTCTGTCTCTGGACTGTGGTCAGCAGTCTGTCAGTGGACTGGTCAGCAGTCTGTCAGTGGACTGTGGTCAGCAGTCTGTCTCTGGACTGTGGTCAGCAGTCTGTCAGTGGACTGTGGTCAGCAGTCTGTCAGTGGACTGTGGTCAGCAGTCTGTCAGTGGACTGTGGTCAGCAGTCTGTCTCTGGACTGTGGTCAGCAGTCTGTCAGTGGACTGCGGTCAGCAGTCTGTCAGTGGACTGTGGTCAGCAGTCTGCCAGTGGACTGTGGTCAGCAGTCTGTCTCTGGACTGTGGTCAGCAGTCTGTCAGTGGACTGGTCAGCAGTCTGTCAGTGGACTGTGGTCAGCAGTCTGTCAGTGGACTGTGGTCAGCAGTCTGTCAGTGGACTGGTCAGCAGTCTGTCAGTGGACTGTGGTCAGCAGTCTGTCTCTGGACTGTGGTCAGCAGTCTGTTTCTGGACTGTGGCCAGCAGTCTGTCAGTGGACTGGTCAGCAGTCTGTCTCTGGACTGTGGTCAGCAGTCTGTCAGTGGACTGTGGTCAGCAGTCTGTCAGTGGACTGTGGTCAGCAGTCTGTCAGTGGACTGGTCAGCAGTCTGTCAGTGGACTGATCAGCAGTCTGTCAGTGGACTGTGGTCAGCAGTATGTCAGTGGACTGGTCAGCAGTCTGTCAGTGGACTGTGGTCAGCAGTCTGTCAGTGGACTGTGGTCAGCAGTCTGTCAGTGGACTGTGGTCAGCAGTCTGTCAGTGGACTGATCAGCAGTCTGTCAGTGGACTGGTCAGCAGTCTGTCAGTGGACTGGTCAGCAGTCTGTCAGTGGACTGGTCAGCAGTCTGTCAGTGGACTCTGGTCAGCAGTCTGTCAGTGGACTGTGGTCAGCAGTATGTCAGTGGACTGTGGTCAGCAGTCTGTCAGTGGACTGTGGTCAGCAGTCTGTCTCTGGACTGTGGTCAGCAGTCTGTCAGTGGACTGTGGTCAGCAGTCTGTCAGTGGACTGTGGTCAGCAGTATGTCAGTGGACTGTGGTCAGCATTCTGTCTCTGGACTGTGGTCAGCAGTCTGGCAGTCGACTGTGGTCAGCAGTCTGTCTCTGGACTGTGGTCAGCAGTCTGTCAGTGGACTGTGGTCAGCAGTCTGTCAGTGGACTGTGGTCAGCAGTCTGTCAGTGGACTGTGGTCAGCAGTCTGTCTCTGGACTGTGGTCAGCAGTCTGTCAGTGGACTGGTCAGCAGTCTGTCAGTGGACTGTGGTCAGCAGTCTGTCAGTGGACTGTGGTCAGCAGTCTGTCAGTGGACTGGTCAGCAGTCTGTCAGTGGACTGTGGTCAGCAGTCTGTCAGTGGACTGTGGTCAGCAGTCTGTCAGTGGACTGTGGTCAGCAGTCTGTCTCTGGACTGTGGTCAGCAGTCTGTCAGTGGACTGTGGTCAGCAGTCTGTCAGTGGACTGTGGTCAGCAGTCTGTCAGTGGACTGTGGTCAGCAGTAAGTCAGTGGACTGTGGTCAGCAGTCTGTCAGTGGACTGTGGTCAGCAGTCTGTCTCTGGACTGTGGTCAGCAGTCTGTCAGTGGACTGTGGTCAGCAGTCTGTCAGTGGACTGTGGTCAGCAGTATGTCAGTGGACTGTGGTCAGCAGTCTGTCAGTGGCCTGTGGTCAGCAGTCTGTCAGTGGACTGTGGTCAGCAGTCTGTCAGTAGACTGGTCAGCAGTCTGTCAGTGGACTGTGGTCAGCAGTCTGTCAGTGGACTGGTCAGCAGACTGTCAGTGGACTGTGGTCAGCAGTCTGTCAGTGGACTGGTCAGCAGTCTGTCAGTGGACTGTGGTCAGCAGTCTGTCTCTGGACTGTGGTCAGCAGTCTGTCAGTGGACTGTGGTCAGCAGTCTGTCAGTGGACTGTGGTCAGCAGTCTGTCAGTGGACTGTGGTCAGCAGTCTGTCTCTGGACTGTGGTCAGCAGTCTGTCAGTGGACTGGTCAGCAGTCTGTCAGTGGACTGTGGTCAGCAGTCTGTCAGTGGACTGTGGTCAGCAGTCTGTCAGTGGACTGTGGTCAGCAGTCTGTCAGTGGACTGGTCAGCAGTCTGTCAGTGGACTGGTCAGCAGTCTGTCAGTGGACTGTGGTCAGCAGTCTGTCAGTGGACTGGTCAGCAGTCTGTCAGTGGACTGGTCAGCAGTCTGTCTCTGGACTGTGGTCAGCAGTCTGTCAGTGGACTGCGGTCAGCAGTATGTCAGTGGACTGTGGTCAGCAGTCTGTCTCTGGACTGTGGTCAGCAGTCTGTCAGTGGACTGTGGTCAGCAGTCTGTCAGTGGACTGTGGTCAGCAGTCTGTATCTGGACTGTGGTCAGCAGTCTGTCAGTGGACTGTGGTCAGCAGTCTGTCAGTGGACTGTGGTCAGCAGTCTGTCAGTGGACTGGTCAGCAGTCTGTCAGTGGACTGTGGTCAGCAGTCTGTCGCTGGACTGTGGTCAGCAGTCTGTCAGTGGACTGCGGTTAGCAGTCTGTCAGTGGACTGTGGTCAGCAGTCTGTCTCTGGACTGTGGTCAGCAGTCTGTCAGTGGACTGTGGTCAGCAGTCTGTCAGTGGACTGTGGTCAGCAGCCTGTCTCTGGACTGTGGTCAGCAGTCTGTCAGTTGACTGTGGTCAGCAGTCTGTCTCTGGACTGTGGTCAGCAGTCTGTCTCTGGACTGTGGTCAGCAGTCTGTCAGTGGACTGGTCAGCAGTCTGTCAGTGGACTGGTCAGCAGTCTGTCAGTGGACTGTGGTCAGCAGTATGTCAGTGGACTGTGGTCAGCAGTCTGTCTCTGGACTGTGGTCAGCAGTCTGTCAGTGGACTGTGGTCAGCAGTCTGTCTCTGGACTGTGGTCAGCAGTATGTCAGTGGGCTGGTCAGCAGTCTGTCAGTGGACTGTGGACTGTGGTCAGCAGTATGTCAGTGGACTGTGGACTGTGGTCAGCAGTCTGTCAGTGGACTGTGGTCAGCAGTATGTCAGTGGACTGTGGTCAGCAGTCTGTCAGTGGACTGTGGTCAGCAGTCTGTCAGTGGACTGGTCAGCAGTCTGTCAGTGGACTGGTCAGCAGTCTGTCAGTGGACTGTGGTCAGCAGTCTGTCAGTGGACTGTGGTCAGCAGTCTGTCAGTGGACTGTGGTCAGTAGTCTGTCAGTGGAGTATGGTCAGCAGTCTGTCAGTGGACTGGTCAGCAGTCTGTCAGTGGACTGGTCAGCAGTCTGTCAGTGGACTGGTCAGCAGTCTGTCAGTGGACTGTGGTCAGCAGTCTGTCTCTGGACTGTGGTCAGCAGTCTGTCAGTGGACTGGTCAGCAGTCTGTCAGTGGACTGTGGTCAGCAGTCTGTCTCTGGACTGTGGTCAGCAGTCTGTCAGTGGACTGTGGTCAGCAGTCTGTCAGTGGACTGTGGTCAGCAGTCTGTCAGTGGACTGTGGTCAGCAGTCTGTCTCTGGACTGTGGTCAGCAGTCTGTCAGTGGACTGCGGTCAGCAGTCTGTCAGTGGACTGTGGTCAGCAGTCTGCCAGTGGACTGTGGTCAGCAGTCTGTCTCTGGACTGTGGTCAGCAGTCTGTCAGTGGACTGGTCAGCAGTCTGTCAGTGGACTGTGGTCAGCAGTCTGTCAGTGGACTGTGGTCAGCAGTCTGTCAGTGGACTGGTCAGCAGTCTGTCAGTGGACTGTGGTCAGCAGTCTGTCGCTGGACTGTGGTCAGCAGTCTGTCTCTGGACTGTGGCCAGCAGTCTGTCAGTGGACTGGTCAGCAGTCTGTCTCTGGACTGTGGTCAGCAGTCTGTCAGTGGACTGTGGTCAGCAGTCTGTCAGTGGACTGTGGTCAGCAGTCTGTCAGTGGACTGGTCAGCAGTCTGTCAGTGGACTGGTCAGCAGTCTGTCAGTGGACTGTGGTCAGCAGTATGTCAGTGGACTGGTCAGCAGTCTGTCAGTGGACTGTGGTCAGCAGTCTGTCAGTGGACTGTGGTCAGCAGTCTGTCAGTGGACTGTGGTCAGCAGTCTGTCAGTGGACTGGTCAGCAGTCTGTCAGTGGACTGGTCAGCAGTCTGTCAGTGGACTGGTCAGCAGTCTGTCAGTGGACTGGTCAGCAGTCTGTCAGTGGACTCTGGTCAGCAGTCTGTCAGTGGACTGTGGTCAGCAGTATGTCAGTGGACTGTGGTCAGCAGTCTGTCAGTGGACTGTGGTCAGCAGTCTGTCTCTGGACTGTGGTCAGCAGTCTGTCAGTGGACTGTGGTCAGCAGTCTGTCAGTGGACTGTGGTCAGCAGTATGTCAGTGGACTGTGGTCAGCATTCTGTCTCTGGACTGTGGTCAGCAGTCTGGCAGTGGACTGTGGTCAGCAGTCTGTCTCTGGACTGTGGTCAGCAGTCTGTCAGTGGTCTGTGGTCAGCAGTCTGTCAGTGGACTGGTCAGCAGTCTGTCAGTGGACTGGTCAGCAGTCTGTCAGTGGACTGTGATCAGCAGTCTGTCAGTGGACTGTGGTCAGCAGTCTGTCAGTGGACTGGTCAGCAGTCTGTCAGTGGACTGGTCAGCAGTCTGTCAGTGGACTGTGGTCAGCAGTCTGTCAGTGGACTGGTCAGCAGTCTGTCAGTGGACTGTGGTCAGCAGTCTGTCAGTGGACTGTGGTCAGCAGTCTGTCACTGGACTGTGGTCAGCAGTCTGTCAGTGGACTGTGGTCAGCAGTCAGCAGTCTGTCAGTGGACTGTGGTCAGCAGTCTGTCAGTGGACTGGTCAGCAGTCTGTCAGTGGACTGTGGTCAGCAGTCTGTCAGTGGACTGTGGTCAGCAGTCTGTCAGTGGACTGGTCAGCAGTCTGTCAGTGGACTGGTCAGCAGTCTGTCAGTGGACTGTGGTCAGCAGTCTGTCAGTGGACTGGTCAGCAGTCTGTCAGTGGACTGGTCAGCAGTCTGTCTCTGGAATGTGGTCAGCAGTCTGTCAGTGGACTGCGGTCAGCAGTATGTCAGTGGACTGTGGTCAGCAGTCTGTCTCTGGACTGTGGTCAGCAGTCTGTCAGTGGACTGTGGTCAGCAGTCTGTCAGTGGACTGTGGTCAGCAGTCTGTCTCTGGACTGTGGTCAGCAGTCTGTCAGTGGACTGTGGTCAGCAGTCTGTCAGTGGACTGTGGTCAGCAGTCTGTCTCTGGACTGTGGTCAGCAGTCTGTCAGTGGACTGGTCAGCAGTCTGTCAGTGGACTGTGGTCAGCAGTCTGTCTCTGGACTGTGGTCAGCAGTCTGTCAGTGGACTGTGGTCAGCAGTCTGTCAGTGGACTGTGGTCAGCAGTCTGTCTCTGGACTGTGGTCAGCAGTCTGTCAGTGGACTGTGGTCAGCAGTCTGTCAGTGGACTGTGGTCAGCAGCCTGTCTCTGGACTGTGGTCAGCAGTCTGTCAGTTGACTGTGGTCAGCAGTCTGTCTCTGGACTGTGGTCAGCAGTCTGTCTCTGGACTGTGGTCAGCAGTCTGTCAGTGTACTGGTCAGCAGTCTGTCAGTGGACTGGTCAGCAGTCTGTCAGTGGACTGTGGTCAGCAGTATGTCAGTGGACTGTGGTCAGCAGTCTGTCTCTGGACTGTGGTCAGCAGTCTGTCAGTGGACTGTGGTCAGCAGTCTGTCTCTGGACTGTGGTCAGCAGTATGTCAGTGGACTGGTCAGCAGTCTGTCAGTGGACTGTGGACTGTGGTCAGCAGTATGTCAGTGGACTGTGGACTGTGGTCAGCAGTCTGTCAGTGGACTGTGGTCAGCAGTATGTCAGTGGACTGTGGTCAGCAGTCTGTCAGTGGACTGTGGTCAGCAGTCTGTCAGTGGACTGGTCAGCAGTCTGTCAGTGGACTGGTCAGCAGTCTGTCAGTGGACTGTGGTCAGCAGTCTGTCAGTGGACTGTGGTCAGCAGTCTGTCAGTGGACTGTGGTCAGTAGTCTGTCAGTGGAGTATGGTCAGCAGTCTGTCAGTGGACTGGTCAGCAGTCTGTCAGTGGACTGGTCAGCAGTCTGTCAGTGGACTGGTCAGCAGTCTGTCAGTGGACTGTGGTCAGCAGTCTGTCTCTGGACTGTGGTCAGCAGTCTGTCAGTGGACTGGTCAGCAGTCTGTCAGTGGACTGTGGTCAGCAGTCTGTCTCTGGACTGTGGTCAGCAGTCTGTCAGTGGACTGTGGTCAGCAGTCTGTCAGTGGACTGTGGTCAGCAGTCTGTCAGTGGACTGTGGTCAGCAGTCTGTCTCTGGACTGTGGTCAGCAGTCTGTCAGTGGACTGCGGTCAGCAGTCTGTCAGTGGACTGTGGTCAGCAGTCTGCCAGTGGACTGTGGTCAGCAGTCTGTCTCTGGACTGTGGTCAGCAGTCTGTCAGTGGACTGGTCAGCAGTCTGTCAGTGGACTGTGGTCAGCAGTCTGTCAGTGGACTGTGGTCAGCAGTCTGTCAGTGGACTGGTCAGCAGTCTGTCAGTGGACTGTGGTCAGCAGTCTGTCTCTGGACTGTGGTCAGCAGTCTGTTTCTGGACTGTGGCCAGCAGTCTGTCAGTGGACTGGTCAGCAGTCTGTCTCTGGACTGTGGTCAGCAGTCTGTCAGTGGACTGTGGTCAGCAGTCTGTCAGTGGACTGTGGTCAGCAGTCTGTCAGTGGACTGGTCAGCAGTCTGTCAGTGGACTGATCAGCAGTCTGTCAGTGGACTGTGGTCAGCAGTATGTCAGTGGACTGGTCAGCAGTCTGTCAGTGGACTGTGGTCAGCAGTCTGTCAGTGGACTGTGGTCAGCAGTCTGTCAGTGGACTGTGGTCAGCAGTCTGTCAGTGGACTGATCAGCAGTCTGTCAGTGGACTGGTCAGCAGTCTGTCAGTGGACTGGTCAGCAGTCTGTCAGTGGACTGGTCAGCAGTCTGTCAGTGGACTCTGGTCAGCAGTCTGTCTCTGGACTGTGGTCAGCAGTCTGTCAGTGGACTGTGGTCAGCAGTCTGTCAGTGGACTGTGGTCAGCAGTCAGCAGTCAGCAGTCTGTCAGTGGACTGTGGTCAGCAGTCTGTCAGTGGACTGTGGACTGTGGTCAGCAGTCTGTCAGTGGACTGTGGTCAGCAGTATGTCAGTGGACTGTGGTCAGCAGTCTGCCAGTGGACTGTGGTCAGCAGTCTGTCTGGACTGTGGTCAGCAGTCTGTCAGTGGACTGTGGTCAGCAGTCTGTCAGTGGACTGTGGTCAGCAGTCTGTCAGTGGACTGTGGTCAGCAGTCTGTCAGTGGACTGTGGTCAGCAGTCTGTCTCTGGACTGTGGTCAGCAGTCTGTCAGTGGACTGTGGTCAGCAGTCTGTCTCTGGACTGTGGTCAGCAGTCTGTCAGTGGACTGTGGTCAGCAGTCTGTCAGTGGACTGTGGTCAGCAGTCTGTCTCTGGACTGTGGTCAGCAGTCTGTCAGTGGACTGTGGTCAGCAGTATGTCAGTGGACTGTGGTCAGTAGTCTGTCAGTGAACTGTGGTCAGCAGTCTGTCAGTGGACTGTGGTCAGCAGTCTGTCTCTGGACTGTGGTCAGCAGTCTGTCAGTGGACTGTGGTCAGCAGTCTGTCTCTGGACTGTGGTCAGCAGTCTGTCAGTGGACTGTGGTCAGCAGTCTGTCAGTGGACTGTGGTCAGCAGTCTGTCAGTGGACTGTGGTCAGCAGTCTGTCAGTGGACTGGTCAGCAGTCTGTCTCTGGACTGTGGTCAGCAGTCTGTCAGTGGACTGTGGTCAGCAGTATGTCAGTGGACTGTGGTCAGCAGTCTGTCAGTGGACTGTGGTCAGCAGTCTGTCTCTGGACTGTGGTCAGCAGTCTGTCAGTGGACTGTGGTCAGCAGTCAGCAGTCAGCAGTCTGTCAGTGGACTGTGGTCAGCAGTCTGTCAGTGGACTGTGGACTGTGGTCAGCAGTCTGTCAGTGGACTGTGGACTGTGGTCAGCAGTCTGTCAGTGGACTGTAGTCAGCAGTCTGTCAGTGGACTGTGGTCAGCAGTCTGTCAGTGGACTGTGGTCAGCAGTCTGTCAGTGGACTGATCAGCAGTCTGTCAGTGGACTGTGGTCAGCAGTCTGTCAGTGGACTGTGGTCAGCAGTCTGTCAGTGGAGTGTGATCAGCAGTCTGTCAGTGGACTGTGGTCAGCAGTCTCGTCAGTGGACTGTGGTCAGCAGTCTGTCAGTGGACTGTGGTCAGCAGTCTGTCAGTGGACTGTGGTCAGCAGTCAGCAGTCTGTCAGTGGATTGTGGTCAGCAGTCTGTCAGTGGACTGTGGTCAGCGGTATGTCAGTGGACTGTGGTCAGCAGTCTGTCAGTGGACTGTGGTCAGCAGTCTGTCAGTGGACTGTGGTCAGCAGTCTGTCAGTGGACTGCGGTCACCAGTCTGTCAGTGGACTGTGGTCAGCAGTCTGTCAGTGGACTGTGGTCAGCAGTCTGTCAGTGGACTGTGGTCTGTGGTCAGCTCTGCCCAGGGTCCTAGGATTGCTTTGGAGCTGGTGTGCGGACTGGACATTTTTTGGGCTAACGCTAAGCAAAAAGAGTGGATTAAAACAAACATAGGTACTTGGTTTTATCAATACCCAATTACCTGCTCAGTGCTCACCAGAATGAGTTATTACCTTTGCTAATTCCTACCTGTCTTTCCTTCCACAATATGTCCGTATCATTACATCCATAAGTCACTGTCGGGGTTCCAATTATCCAATACCTTTTAAAATAAGGAGGGAAAAATCACAGTTAAACTTGGAAAAAAGTGGGAAAATAGAGTGCATATGGTGGGTCCACTGTCACGCTGCCGAGAGTCCGCAGTGTTTCTGATACGTACCGTGCCCCTCCCCCGATCCCGTTTCCGCTGCCCGCCCACACCGCCCCCGCCCCGTGTCGGCAGTCGTACGGGGTGGTGCCCGACATCGTCACACTGGGGGGAACGCTGGGCAACGGCCACCCCATGTCAGCCGTGATAACCCGGCGAGACATCGCCGAAACACTCTCCGAGTACCTCTCCACGGTGAGTCAGAGGGCAGAGCTAGGAGACGCCCTCCGAGTACCTCTCCCCGGTGAGTCAGAGGGCAGAGCTAGGAGACGCTCTCCGATTACCTCTCCACGGTGAGTCAGAGGGCAGAGCTAGGAGACGTTCTCCGAGTACCTCTCCACGGTGAGTCAGAGGGCAGAGCTAGGAGACGCTCTCCGAGTACCTCTCCACGGTGAGTCAGAGGGCAGAGCTAGGAGACACTCTCCGATTACCTCTCCACGGTGAGTCAGAGGGCAGAGCTAGGAGCCGCTCTCCGAGTACCTCTCCACGGTGAGTCAGAGGGCAGAGCTAGGAGACGCTCTCCGAGTACCTCTCCACGGTGAGTCAGAGGGCAGAGCTAGGAGACGCTCTCCGAGTACCTCTCCACGGTGAGTCAGAGGGCAGAGCTAGGAGACGCTCTCCGAGTACCTCTCCACGGTGAGTCAGAGGGCAGAGCTAGGAGACGCTCTCCGAGTACCTCTCCACGGTGAGTCAGAGGGCAGAGCTAGGAGACGCTCTCCGAGTACCTCTCCACGGTGAGTCAGAGGGCAGAGCTAGGAGACGCTCTCCGAGTACCTCTCCACGGTGAGTCAGAGGGCAGAGCTAGGAGACGCTCTCCGAGTACCTCTCCACGGTGAGTCAGAGGGCAGAGCTAGGAGACGCTCTCCGAGTACCTCTCCACGGTGAGTCAGAGGGCAGAGCTAGGAGACGCTCTCCGAGTACCTCTCCCCGGTGAGTCAGAGGGCAGAGCTAGGAGACACTCTCCGATTACCTCTCCACGGTGAGTCAGAGGGCAGAGCTAGGAGACGCTCTCCGAGTACCTCTCCACGGTGAGTCAGAGGGCAGAGCTAGGAGACGCTCTCCGAGTACCTCTCCACGGTGAGTCAGAGGGCAGAGCTAGGAGACGCTCTCCGAGTACCTCTCCACGGTGAGTCAGAGGGCAGAGCTAGGAGACGCTCTCCGAGTACCTCTCCACGGTGAGTCAGAGGGCAGAGCTAGGAGACGCTCTCCGAGTACCTCTCCCCGGTGAGTCAGAGGGCAGAGCTAGGAGACACTCCGATTACCTCTCCACGGTGAGTCAGAGGGCAGAGCTAGGAGACGCTCTCCGAGTACCTGTCCACGGTGAGTCAGAGGGCAGAGCTAGGAGACACTCTCCGAGTACCCCTCCACGGTGAGTCAGAGGGCAGAGCTAGGAGACACTCTCCGAGTACCTCTCCACGGTGAGTCAGAGGGCAGAGCTAGGATACGCTGAGCTAGAGGGCAGAGCTAGGAACGTTCTCCGAGTACCTCCCCACGGTGAGTCAGAGGGCAGAGCTAGGAGACGCTCTCCGAGTACCTCTCCACGGTGAGTCAGAGGGCAGAGCTAGGAGACGCTCTCCGAGTACCTCTCCACGGTGAGTCAGAGGGCAGAGCT
Source organism: Chirona hameri (assembly GCA_036785665.1). NCBI lineage: Eukaryota > Metazoa > Arthropoda > Thecostraca > Balanomorpha > Balanidae > Chirona > Chirona hameri. Next base: position 9,538 of record JAXIVJ010003875.1, on the reverse strand, counting down.
AGGAGACACTCTCCGATTACCGCTCCACGGTGAGTCAGAGGACAGAGCTAGGAGACACTCTTCGAGTACCTCTCCACGGTGAGTCAGAGGGCAGAGCTAGGAGACGCTCTCCGAGTACCTCTCCACGGTGAGTCAGAGGGCAGAGCTAGGAGACGCTCTCCGAGTACCTCTCCACGGTGAGTCAGAGTGCAGAGCTAGGAGACGCTCTCCGAGTACCTCTCCACGGTGAGTCAGAGGGCAGAGCTAGGATACGCTGAGCTAGAGGGCAGAGCTAGGAACGTTCTCCGAGTACCTCCACGGTGAGTCAGAGGGCAGAGCTAGGAGACGCTCTCCGAGTACCTCTCCACGGTGAGTCAGAGTGCAGAGCTAGGAGACGCTCTCCGAGTACCTCTCCACGGTGAGTCAGAGGGCAGAGCTAGGATACGCTCTCCGAGTACCTCTCCACGGTGAGTCAGAGTGCAGAGCTAGGAGACGCTCTCCGAGTACCTCTCCACGGTGAGTCAGAGGGCAGAGCTAGGATACGCTGAGCTAGAGGGCAGAGCTAGGAACGTTCTCCGAGTACCTCCACGGTGAGTCAGAGGGCAGAGCTAGGAGACGCTCTCCGAGTACCTCTCCACGGTGAGTCAGAGGGCAGAGCTAGGAGACGCTCTCCGAGTACCTCTCCACGGTGAGTCAGAGGGCAGAGCTAGATGACGCTCTCCGAGTACCTCTCCACGGTGAGTCAGAGGGCAGAGCTAGGAGACGCTCTCCGAGTACCTCTCCACGGTGAGTCAGAGGGCAGAGCTAGGAGACGCTCTCCGAGTACCTCTCCACGGTGAGTCAGAGGGCAGAGCTAGGAGACGCTCTCCGAGTACCTCCCCACGGTGAGTCAGAGTGCAGAGCTAGGAGACGCTCTCCGAGTACCTCTCCACGGTGAGTCAGAGGGCAGAGCTAGGAGACGCTCTCCGAGTACCTCTCCACGGTGAGTCAGAGGGCAGAGCTAGGAGACGCTCTCCGAGTACCTCCCCACGGTGAGTCAGAGTGCAGAGCTAGGAGACGCTCTCCGAGTACCTCTCCACGGTGAGTCAGAGGGCAGAGCTAGGAGACGCTCTCCGAGTACCTCCCCACGGTGAGTCAGAGTGCAGAGCTAGGAGACGCTCTCCGAGTACCTCTTCACGGTGAGTCAGAGGGCAGAGCTAGGATACGCTGAGCTAGAGGGCAGAGCTAGGAACGTTCTCCGAGTACCTCTCCACGGTGAGTCAGAGGGCAGAGCTAGGAGACGCTCTCCGAGTACCTCTCCACGGTGAGTCAGAGGGCAGAGCTAGGAGACGCTCTCCGAGTACCTCTCCACGGTGAGTCAGAGGGCAGAGCTAGGATACGCTGAGCTAGAGGGCAGAGCTAGGAACGTTCTCCGAGTACCTCTCCACGGTGAGTCAGAGGGCAGAGCTAGGAGACGCTCTCCGAGTACCTCCCCACGGTGAGTCAGAGGGCAGAGCTAAGAGACGCTCTCCGAGTACCTCTCCACGGTGAGTCAGAGGGCAGAGCTAGGAACGTTCTCCGAGTACCTCTCCACGGTGAGTCAGAGGGCAGAGCTAGGAGACGCTCTCCGAGTACCTCTCCACGGTGAGTCAGAGGGCAGAGCTAGGAGACGCTTTCCGAGTACCTCTCCACGGTGAGTCAGAGGGCAGAGCTAGGAGACGCTCTCCGAGTACCTCTCCACGGTGAGTCAGAGGGTAGAGCTAGGAGACACTCCGAGTACCTCTCCCCGGTGAGTCAGAGGGCAGAGCTAGGAGACGCTCTCCGATTACCTCTCCACGGTGAGTCAGAGGGCAGAGCTAGGAGACGCTCTCCGAGTACCTCTCCACGGTGAGTCAGAGGGCAGAGCTAGGAGACGCTCTCCGAGTACCTCTCCACGGTGAGTCAGAGGGCAGAGCTGGGAGACACTCTCCGAGTACCTCTCCACGGTGAGTCAGAGGGCAGAGCTGGGAGACACTCTCCGAGTACCTCTCCACGGTGAGTCAGAGGGCAGAGCTAGGAGACACTCTCCGAGTACCTCTCCACGGTGAGTCAGAGGGCAGAGCTGGGAGACACTCTCCGAGTACCTCTCCACGGTGAGTCAGAGGGCAGAGCTAGGAGGCACTCTCCGAGTACCTCTCCACGGTGAGTCAGAGGGCAGAGCTAGGATACGCTGAGCTAGAGGGCAGAGCTAGGAACGTTCTCCGAGTACCTCCCCACGGTGAGTCAGAGGACAGAGCTAGGAGGCGCTCTCCGAGTACCTCTCGACGGTGAGTCAGAGGGCAGAGCTAGGAGACTCTCTCCGAGTACCTCTCCACGGTGAGTCAGAGGGCAGAGCTAGGAGACGCTCTCCGAGTACCTCTCCACGGTGAGTCAGAGGGCAGAGCTAGGAGACGCTCTCCGAGTACCTCTCCACGGTGAGTCAGAGTGCAGAGCTAGGAGACGCTCTCCGAGTACCTCTCCACGGTGAGTCAGAGGGCAGAGCTAGGATACGCTGAGCTAGAGGGCAGAGCTAGGAACGTTCTCCGAGTACCTCTCCACGGTGAGTCAGAGGGCAGAGCTAGGAGACGCTCTCCGAGTACCTCTCCACGGTGAGTCAGAGGGCAGAGCTAGGAGACGCTCTCCGAGTACCTCTCCACGGTGAGTCAGAGGGCAGAGCTAGGATACGCTGAGCTAGAGGGCAGAGCTAGGAACGTTCTCCGAGTACCTCTCCACGGTGAGTCAGAGGGCAGAGCTAGGAGACGCTCTCCGAGTACCTCCCCACGGTGAGTCAGAGTGCAGAGCTAGGAGACGCTCTCCGAGTACCTCTCCACGGTGAGTCAGAGGGCAGAGCTAGGATACGCTGAGCTAGAGGGCAGAGCTAGGAACGTTCTCCGAGTACCTCCACGGTGAGTCAGAGGGCAGAGCTAGGAGACGCTCTCCGAGTACCTCTCCACGGTGAGTCAGAGGGCAGAGCTAGGAGACGCTCTCCGAGTACCTCTCCACGGTGAGTCAGAGAGCAGAGCTAGGAGACGCTCTCCGAGTACCTCCCCACGGTGAGTCAGAGGGCAGAGCTAGGAGACGCTCTCCGAGTACCTCTCCACGGTGAGTCAGAGGGCAGAGCTAGGATACGCTGAGCTAGAGGGCAGAGCTAGGAACGTTCTCCGAGTACCTCTCCACGGTGAGTCAGAGGGCAGAGCTAGGAGACGCTCTCCGAGTACCTCTCCACGGTGAGTCAGAGGGCAGAGCTAGGAGACGCTGAGCTAGAGGGCAGAGCTAGGAACGTTCTCCGAGTACCTCTCCACGGTGAGTCAGAGGGCAGAGCTAGGAGACGCTCTCCGAGTACCTCTCCACGGTGAGTCAGAGGGCAGAGCTAGGAGACGCTCTCCGAGTACCTCTCCACGGTGAGTCAGAGGGCAGAGCTAGGATACGCTGAGCTAGAGGGCAGAGCTAGGAACGTTCTCCGAGTACCTCTCCACGGTGAGTCAGAGGGCAGAGGTAGGAGACGCTCTCCGAGTACCTCCCCACGGTTAGTCAGAGGGCAGAGCTAGGAGACGCTCTCCGAGTACCTCTCCACGGTGAGTCAGAGGGCAGAGCTAGGAACGTTCTCCGAGTACCTCTCCACGGTGAGTCAGAGGGCAGAGCTAGGAGACGCTCTCCGAGTACCTCTCCACGGTGAGTCAGAGGGCAGAGCTAGGAGACGCTTTCCGAGTACCTCTCCACGGTGAGTCAGAGGGCAGAGCTAGGAGACGCTCTCCGAGTACCTCTCCACGGTGAGTCAGAGGGCAGAACAAGGAGACGGTGAGCTAGAGGGCAGAGCTAGGAATGTTCTCCGAGTACCTCTCCACGGTGAGCTAAAGGGTAGAGCCAGCCGGCGGTACTTGCTCAACACTCCAGCGAGTGTGACTCAAAACTACAGCTGCCCGGTGTTATATGAAATGCTATGACGGTTGATGGCTTGCCTGTTCTGGTGTCTCCTTAATGGATTGACCGTGCGGTCCTCGGAAACTTTCGGTGGTAACCGAAGTCCGAGGTTCGGTGGTAACCCTGTCTCCCGTGTGTTGTCAGTTCGATGGTAACCCTGTCGCCCGTGTGTTGTCAGTTCGGTGGTAACCCTGTCGCCCGTGTGTTGTCAGTTCGGTGGTAACCCCGTCTCCCGTGTGTTGTCAGTTCGATGGTAACCCTGTCGCCCGTGTGTTGTCAGTTCGGTGGTAACCCTGTCGCCCGTGTGTTGTCAGTTCGGTGGTAACCCTGTCTCCCGTGTGTTGCCAGTTCGGCGGTAACCCCGTCTCCTGCGCGGTCGGTCTGGCCGTGTTGGAGGTGATGCGGACGGAGAAGCTGATGACCTCCGCCACCAACGTCGGCCGCTTCCTCAAGGAGAGTCTCACGCTGCTGGCCAACACCCACCGCTGTATAGGTGAGAGAGGCATGGCTTATTAGTGCCAACACCCACCGCTGTATAGGTGAGAGAGGCATGGCTTAGCAAGTGGTCAGTGCCAGACTATATAGAGTACACACTACACTAGTGTATGTGTAGTGCCAGATATATATATATATATATATATATATATATATATATATATATATATATATATATATATATATATATATATATATATATATATATATATATATATATCCTGTGATTGGACTGGAAAATGGATTTAAGTCTCCTAACCTTAATTTGGAGATAATAATATGTTATTTAACATTGTATTATCTTCTAGGTATTGTGTGAGCGATGTCACGGTGATAAACTTGTGTCATGTAGGCAATGTTGTTGTTGTATACTTGTTGCAGGCAATGTGAAGAATCAGGCATTCTATAGATTGCCTAGGCATTCTATAGAATACCTAGCCGGTCAGGCATTCCATAGAATGCCTAACCAAAGTGTCAGGCATTCTATAGAATACCTAAACATTTTACATATACCTACTTGTACATGTATACACACTTATAACTTAATAGTCCATGAACATCACTTGAAATACATGCGTTATCAATGACAAATACAGTGGCGGCATGCGATATAACTTTGCACATGTCTTTTTTGCAGTGTTCATGGTATAATATTTGCTTGTCACTGGAGTGAATTATGTGTCCACAAACGCCGCTTGTTAGTCACTTTAACATAGTCACTGAATGATAAAAAAAACGTAGCAGACGAGGCGGCTCGGAGCACATATAGAACTACGAATAATCAATGCAATGCTCTCACAACAAAGCGTCATGATGAATTAGGTACCAATTAAATTGGACTTGGTTGTGTGACGGCACTTCTTGATTGCTTGGCACTAACGCTGGTACCAGGGCAAGGTTATTATAAGGTTATTATAGTGGTGCATGTAATTTGCTTTCATTGATTTCGATATTTTTGTATGCTCGAATGGCGACAATATTTGACAACAAACTCTGCACATTTATTTCGCGGCGAGCAATTAAATATGTTTGAGGTCAAGTAACCAAATATCCTCATGGCTTGTGCATTATTTGTCTTATCAACCACGTAATTTGACTTAACACGCGCACGGCAGGGGGTTGATTTCCGCCCCCCCCCCCCCTCTGGTTTTTCCTGAATAGCGAAACAATGGCGGCGTGCAGCGCCGCCAAATTTGACACAGCTGTTTGGGTATGAATTACTCACATATTCTGAATTGTTTTACCTCGGGTCAACTCAGGTCAGATCACCAGGCCAGGTCACGTGACCCCACCTCCAAAAAGTGTGCGGTCATACCGCAACCACAGCTGTGAGCCGATCGGTTTCAAACTTACAGGATTGCATAAGGCCATAGGTACCTACAATTCGTTTATCTCGGATTTTGTATATCGGTGACCTTAGGTCGGGTCAATTTCGTGACCTCCCCATTATAAGTCAATGGGGAAATATTAAATGCTTCCTATCCGAGGATACGCATGATAGCAGCCCAATTCCTTCTGGATCAGGTTATCATAGGCCATTCATGATGATCCAGGTACAATTTTTGTTCAGTAACCCCTACAGGGTCAGCTGAGGTCATCTGAGGTCACCAACACTTTTTTGTACATAACTCGACATAATGAAGATAGAGAAGTGAAAACTGCAGTAATGTGTTTGTCTCATCGAGACGCGTCTTCCAATATGCAACATGACCTACTTGGGCCACCACTTGACCTTAACCTGAGGTCAAATTTCTATGTTGACCTAACCTGGTCAACAGGAATATGATTCAAAGCGTCTTGACGAGAAAAACATGATGGCGTCAAAATGATTGCCCTATCTTTATTAGGTAAAATATTATTTCGAAAAACAGCTTTGCCAAAAAGTAGCCTTTTTGATATTTGCTGACCTCTGGAGCCTTAACTATTGACCTGAGGTCAAATTTGAGGACATTTTACCATTTCATTTTCAAGAGCTTTCCATTGTTGTTTTTTTTGTTTCGTTTGTTCCTACCTATCATAGTTTCTGTGATATGAGAGTGTTTCTGGAGAAAAGTCCTAAAACTGGAAATCTGACCCTTGACCCTTGGTGACCTCAATATTGACCTGACATAACAAAAGTCGATATACTTTCTATAGAGCTTGTCTCGAGCTATCTAATGCTGTTTTCCGCTTGTCGCTACATTGCGTGGTTTTCGAGATCTTAGGGGGGGGGGCTGAAATCACCGCCCCCCCCCCCCCCCCCCGGCCGTTCGTGTTTGGTCGTGCGCTTGTTAATAAGGTAATCCAACATTTTCTCCAATACAATTATCTAGCATGGTGTCCAAATATAAATATCTAGCATGCAAAATAGACAGTTGCTGCGATGCCATGTGTGCATTAAGTCGCTCATCTATATTATTGTGTATTCTAAAATATGTGAAATGTTATCGTGTGCTTGACAGCGGGCATGTCTACCCAAATAATATTTTATCCCCCAATCGCATAGAGACGATGGTAAGAAAGCCAATAATCATCCATTATAATCCTACAAACTAGTATGCTTACCCTCTAATTCACTTTGAATAAGCGTTTACAAATCCAGCAACACACGTCCTGGCACCAGTTCACAAAATGGCTTGACACCAATATGGCAGATGAAGATCAGTGCGCTTTGAAATCACCTCTGCCGGTACAACTGCCTTCCAGGGGCGAACGGGACTGAGCGGGGCTAGGGCTGTTCATAAATACAGCTACCGTTAACTTAGCAAATAAAACTTTGTTAGAACTAAAGACAAAATGTTAGCTATAATGTTGTTTTGTGTAAACGAATGTTTACGCGGCTTCAGTATATCCTACTGCATTAGTTGAAAGGAGACCCAAAACAGACTACTTCCAATTATATGTTTGCTTTGGTTTGGCGGTATTTCTTTCTTTGTATTACCGAGCGGGTGCGAAGCGCCCGTGAGGTTTCTCGTCAACTTACTAGTCACATTTACATTTGGCCCGGCCCGACCCGGCCCGGCCGTACAGACGCGCTTTTTTCGGAAACTAATAACTTTGCAACCACTGCTCAGATTGAGATCGGGTTTTCACCATTGGATAGGTGCATCAAATACATTTTGTTTTTGGTAAGATGCGTTCTGATAGGGGTGGTATCACAGCGCGTGGCACACTCAAAAGTGGGGCAGGTCAAAGATTTTAGAGGGCAATCGCGCCTAATGATAGAATCGCTTCATCAAACTGGATCACATTTGGCGCACGCTAAGAGCTAATGATGCCCCATATGTTGCATGCCTAATTTAAACTTGAGGCTTGAGCGCACATGAGCACGTGGAAGAAATAAGGGTGTCGGGTTACACCCCTATGAGGTATCTCAGAAACTACTGAGCTGATTATGGCGAAATTTGGTGTGCTGCTCCCGACTGACATCCCGTCAATATTCCACATGATCAATCGGAAGTTGCATGGCACGTGCGCACGGGAGGACCCCTTTTTATATCTTCGAAACTACTGGACCTATTGAGCTGAAATTTGGCATACATGCTAAGGAAGGGCTGTTAGAAGGTTTGCACTTGGCGAAACTTTTGAGTCACTGTGCACGTGTGCACTGCGCACGTGCGGACCACTATTTTATATCTCTGAAACTGCCTGCCCGATTCAGCTGAACGATCCTATCAGGGGCGCAGCCAGGGGGTGCTATGGGGGCTAAAGCACCCTGTCACGGCTCAGAGGGGCCTGCATTTCGGGTCTGAAAGCCCATGAAAGGTGCCCGTCGTGGACTTAGAAAGGGCCCATTTCAGGCCTGATAAAATCCAATTTAGCCTCAGAAAGCGAGCATCTCAGGTCCAGAAAAGGCACATCTCGGCTCTCAGGCTCGGAAAGGGCCCATCTTAAGTCCGAGTTTATGGCTTAAGGCGAGTTTTCTCATTTTTGTCATTGCTCCATTCTACTGTATGTATGGCTAACATCGAGTCCACCCACCAGTTTGAAAACATTGGCTTAACCAATGCCTATGGGCCGAACAGTGTCACATGCAGTGGGAGTGGTCTCAAATGGAGTGGAACTAAACAAATTCATGGTATTTTGTGTGTGTGTGTGTGGGGGGGGCATCAGCCAATGCTAAGGGCCCGCTTCGGTTAGCCGCCCCCCCCCCCCCCCCTCGTCTCAAAATACTGGCTGCGCCCCTGGTTCCTATGCATATTGCATACTAGGGTATAACCACGATTAAACTATTCAAAGTTGTACTCATCATTGGGACACAGTCAATGCGCACGTGTGATCCTGTACCGTTTCACCTTTCAAACCTGTTTTAGCTTTACCAGAGCGCTCCCGCTTGGCCATTGTCCAGCAAGGTGTTTTACTGGTTTAATATAATAGGTCATGTCAAAAACGTACATATCCAGGCATTCTGTAGAATGCCTGACCGGTCAAGCATTCTGTAGAATGCCTAGGCAATATATGGAATGCCTGACCGGTTAGGCATTCTATAGAATACCTAGGCATTCTACAGAATGCCTGATTCGTCACAATGCCTGTAACATAGATACTGTTAGTGTCGTATGCTTATCATGCATGACGGCGCTGGTCTTGAACATCACCAGGGCCAAATGGCACCTGTGATATATTGGCAGCAATACAATGAATATGACCTCTGTGTGACCTCTGTATGACCTCTGTGTGACCTCTGTATGACCTCTGTGTGACCTCTGTCATCTTTGTATGACCTCTGTATGACCTCTGTATGACCTCTGTATGCCCTCTGTATGACCTTTGTATGACCTCTGTGTGACCTCTGTGTGACCTCTGTCATCTTTGTATGACCTCAGTATGACCTCTGTATGGCCTCTCTACGACCTCTGTATGACCTCTGTGTGACTTCTGTCATCTTTGTATGACCTCTTTGTGACCTCTGTCATATTTGTATGACCTCTGTATGACCTCTGTATGCCCTCTGTATGACCTTTGTATGACCTCTGTGTGACTTCTGTCATCTTTGTATGACCTCACTATTACCTCTGTATGACCTCTGTGTGACCTCTGTCATCTTTGTATGACCTGTATGACTTCTGTATGACCTCTGTATGACCTCTGTATGACCTCTGTGTGACCTCTGCCATCTTTGTATGACCTCAATATGACCTCTGTCATCTTTGCATGACCTCTGTAT